>CAUEEP010000707.1:0-63705 GCA_958450365.1 Mesorhabditis belari | reverse complement strand
ACGGAACTCTATATAGCGGAAAACTCTATAAAGGAATGGAATTTTGGTCCTGGCTGACGCTAAGCTATATAAAACGGCATTCTATCTAACGGAAACATTTTTTGGATCCTTCCATTCCGTTAGAGAGAGAGTCGACTGTTTATGGCTTTCTGCTAATAAGACTTTCTGATTAGAAAAGTGGAGTAGACAGAGTGGTTCCTCAGATATTCGACCGTTTTGTAATGGGCTTGTTGCTGAATTTGTTGAGCACTGTGCCTGATGTGGCCCGGACCAAAGCTTGTCACTGAGCTGACCTTGGTCTGTCCTAGTCTGGGTTTACTAAGGATTTCACCTAGGCCTAGCCATGACCTACTCCAACCTGTGATCAGGCTAGGATCCACGCAAGGCTTCGGTTTAGCCCTTGCATGAATCCTGGTCCTAGTCCTAGCCTAATCTGAGCCCCAGCTAGGATCATGATTGATCCAAGACCAGGAGCTCAGGCTAGCTAACTCTGGTCTAGCTAGGCCTGAATCTATACTGACTTTGGCTGTGTCTAGTTTGACTGGATGACTAGATTTCCGGTAGAAAATAACTTCTTTTCAGCATCGAGGTCGTATCATGCACACGTCGTATCAAGGAAATCTTAGAAGTATTGCTTGGTTTCATTGTTTTTGTGGGAGACATTGGAAAAGCCAAAATGTAAGTACACTTTCGAAGGAGAAGTAGCACCAGTTTATTGCTAATTGGAGCCAATATAAATTTTAACCCGTTAGCGATTCGAAGATCGAACTCGAATATCGCAAGATTCGAAGATCTTGAGATGCTACTGGAAGAGAGTACTGTTGTGATTTGTCAGTCTTGTAAGCTGAATGCCAATCTTCCATTTTGAATATTTGTAGTGTTAAGAGATTTATCTGTTGGGTAAAGCTACAGTACTATTGGGTTGGGGAGAATGAGTCGGCGCCGAAAATCAAAAAAATGTCTAAAACTTCTATTCGACTTCGTCAAATAATATGCGTTTGATATGAGTAGAATGGTTAACTAATTCTCTACAAAATGACATTTAAAAGAAAATTCAAACAGCGCCTCCGCTCAAGAAAAAGCCATTTTTTCACAAAAACTACAAACTGTCATCTAGAAAAAACCATTGGTGGGATCTTCCTGCAAATTTGGCAACTTAAGTAATTGAATGTGCTCTATCTTTTTTATATAAACAGCAAAGGAGGTTTATGTGGAAGAAACTGTTCAAATGATGAGTCGGACTCTTTGCCATTTTAACCAGATGCGTTTGGAAGTTCATAAACTCCACGAAAGAAAAGCTTTGTGGAATCTCTCAAAAGTCATTTTGTAGAGAAATAGTGGATCCTTTTGATGAAACCAAACGTATGTTTAAAGAAGGCTTTATGTGTGCAAAAAGTCCCTTTAAAGTTTGGCGCCGACTCATTCTCCCCAACCCAATAGATCAAAACAAAATAGGCCGAAACATTTTCAGGCCTGGTCCGAGTCCACTCAGCGATGCCAGCTGTGTCACAGGAGTGTGTGGCCATGCAAGATGAAACCACATCCGAAAATTTGATTCATCTTCTTCTCGTGTACTTTGTGCTATAGACGCATTTTTTTTCTGGCGCATTGAAGCTTTCATTTTTTGTGCGAAGGGCACATGCAACATGTTTTTTGAGCCCTTTAAAGTTCCTTTAAAGCTCCTTTATAGTTCTTATTTAGGTCCTTTAAAGCTCCTTTGTAGTTCCTATTTAGGTCCTCAAAGCTCCTTTAAAGCTAATTAATAGTTCCTATTTAGGTCATTTAAAGCTCCTTTAAAGCTCCTTCATAGTTCCTTTATAGTTCCTATTTAGGTCCTTTAAAGCTCCTTTAAAGCTCCTTTGTAGTTCCTATTTAGGTCCTGGTTAAAATGGCAAAGAGTCCGACTAAGATTGAATTTGCTTTTATAGTGAATATATTGATTTGTTACAAAAGCAAGACAAAGTGGTTTATTCCCTAGAAAAAAGATCAAGCCGCACAATTAGAACCACAAGATGAACGAATGACAAAAACTTTCACAAGCTTAATGAGTGACACACAGTGTTTGTTCTTTGCTTGATACACCAATGACCAAAAACTCAAAAACTCAACACTCAAAAGTTTCCACATTTGGCATCAATCATTCTTCTTTGTTGAACCGTCTTGCCGTCTTGCCGTCTTGCCTACCATTGTACCAATGATGTAAACTGTTCAACTCTGCATTTTCGGATCTTTATAAATGCTTTTCCTGTTCCTTTTTCCTTGGAAAATTTGAACCTGATTCAGTCATCAAAAACTTTTAAATTCTTTTCCCTTGAAACGACTAATCAATCGTTATCAAAAGAATCAAGAATACAAAGCCAGCTTTCATTTCCTTTTAACCACACCTAAAACCTAAAGCGATTTATTATTTGAATCGTGACTTGTGACTCGACTACTGTGATCCGTCACCCAGCTAGTTAGATACGGTAACTCGGGTAGTTATCTCGACTACTGTAACAACAATAAACCTAGGAACGGAAAGAGAGACGAAGAGCAAAAATAGACTTACAGTTAGATATCTAGGCCAGGTTATGGTCCTTGTTACGGTTTGAATGAATACAGAAGTGAAAATAGAAACTCTCGCCGTTATAGAGAGAATTTTTTTCTTATAAACCTTTTTGAGTTATCTCCTTCAACCAAACGAGAGTTTTACGAGGGTGATAAGACTAAAGCAGCCAATCTTGTTTCTCATAAATGAGAATCAAGAAATGGGTGGAGCATCCGTTCCTAGGAGCCTGTCAAATCGGGAAATTCCCTTGCTTGCTTATTTGTTATCTCTACGTGAATTTCTGAGTGAATTTGCGAATCACCTGAAAAAAAACCCCAATAATTTCACAATTTTATAATGTTTACACGCTTACATATGTATTTACAAGAGTTGAAAAATATGAGGGAATAATTTTGAGTCAAGAAAGAAGTTCCCAGAAAAGGAAGCATGTCGAACACCAGTCGACACACAACATTCGCTTCTTTTCGTGGATGTTCCGTTTTGGCACCATTTTACATGCTTACCCTTTCTTCAACCACTGCCATTGTAACACTCGATCATCGTAGAAAATCCACGTTTGATCGTCGGTGATGAGGTTCGAAAGAGGAAGCGGACCATGCCGGTATTCGCTTCACAAGTGGTTGCATGTCCGCTTTCTTTTGACTTGGATTGTTTCCGATATTTCATATGGAATTTGGCGTTGTTTTCTACAATTTCTTTCCACTTTTCGCAGTCATCGCTACACAGTCATCCGTTCACCGTAACTCCCAGCCAATTTCCCGGTTGATCCATCAGGATTTCGCAAGAATCGATGCCTCAGAATCGATGCCTCAGAATCGATGCCTCAGAATCGATGCCTCAGAATCGATGCCTCAGAATCGATGCCTCAGAATCGATGCCTCAGAATCGATGCCTCAGAATCGATGCCTCAGAATCGATGCCTCAGAATCGATGCCTCAGAATCGATGCCTCAGAATCGATGCCTCAGAATCGATGCCTCAGAATCGATGCCTCAGAATCGATCGATCCACTTTCCGGGGGTCGACCGATTCTCCTCTTCCGTTTGATCCTTGTGTTGCCCGTCTTGAATCTGTAAAACCATTCCTATGCAGTACTCGTTCCAACGATTTTGTTGCCATAAAATTGCTTGATTTCTTGTGTTGCTTTGACCGCTGAAATCCCTCTTGAAAATCGTTGAAGCGCGGGAGCAGTAGAATTTCAGTAGGGCAGTAGTAGGGAGCAGTAGGGCATGGATTTCTTCTCGAGTTGGCTTCATTCGATCGACTGCAACTCTCTTCTCGTGTCGATCCCTAAAAAATGAATGTTAGTGCAAGAAAGAAGAAAGTTTAAGCATGAAAAAGAAAGAAAATACAAAATGTTGTGAGCGAGCACTGATTAAAACAAAAATCTCAGGGTTTTTATGGGACAATCTAACAGAGTCCAAATGGGATTCGGTGCCTAAATCTATATTATCAATACCTAAATATTTTTACTACTCAGATTTCGAATAGTTTTCACAAAGCTAAAAGCATCTGATGAATGAGTGGGCTCTTATCATTCTTTTTTTCCTTTCATTGATCGCTTTCCTTTCTTTTCTGCTTTTTGCCTTTTTTATCAATGCCTTTCTAAGAGTTTTCTTGTCTCTGCTTCAAAATTTTAATAATTCCACAATTCAATAAATCCACAATTCCCATAAATCAATCGAGCCATTCCCGCTTTGTTTATTGCTTTACTGATTGACTAATGGCTAAGATCCGTTTCTTAAACTTGATTTTTAATGTACGATAAGGCGTTTCAATGTACGATAAGGCAATCAATAAGATTAAGGTTTCAAATTTTACAAACCAAAGCCTGTGATTGTTAATCACCTTTTTGCAAATCAAAAAAATTTCAGTTTCTTTTTTAAGACATTCTTTTCATCTTTTTAGAATGGTATCCGATTTTACGCAAAAAAAACCAAAATTCATTCATCTCTTTGCGCTTTTTCGAAAGTGATTAGATGCAATTTTTGAAAATTGAATGGGTTCAGCGCTGATTTTTCAATGTTTCATGCGAAAAAAAGATTTTTATGAAGAGTTTTTAATGCATCCTTTTTCAACATTTTAGCGTTTCATCAAAAATTGCATTACTCGCAATGTCCACTTCAGTTATTGAACATTGCTTTTCTTTGTCTTAAGATCAAAAAAATTTTCCTCAAATTTTCAGATATTTACTGGGAAAAAACGGCTCATTAAACGTCGATCGATTGCTAAATGAAAAGCAATAATGTGATTGCTGGGTTGTTGGGCGTTTGTGCTTGTCTTTTATTTCTCATCTACTATGAAGAGATTCGAAATGTTATGTTTGGTGGGTGATTGAGTGGGGATTTTCTTGGCAGCGATACTCCAATCTGGCCCTAGAGACGATAGGCAAGTCAGGGCAAGGTCGGAGCCAAGACCAGAGCCAAGAACAGAACCGAGACCAGAGACAAGGTCAGAGCCAAGACCAGAGACAAGGCCAAAGCCAATTTGGCTTTTTTGAATTTTTGAAAAATGTTTTATTTTAGAACTTTTTCAGGCATTTTAATGTAAGAGTTGAAAACTCTGGTTTCTAGCATTCATGAGCTAATATATTGTTGAGTGATTGCATACTTTTTAAAATAAAACGCTTCATCGATTACATAGTTTCCCAAAATTTCAGAACAATCCAATCGATCGAACCGTTCTCTTTCTTTTAATCTTTTTTTAATCTTGCTTAAATTGAAACGAAAATTAGCACAAAGCACAAAGCACAAAGCATTAAATTCGCACAAAAGTGCATTTTGAGTCTAATTTGAAAATCAACCTTCCGAAGACTGGATTGTTCTGAAATTTCGGGAAACTTTGTAATCGATGAAGCGTTTTATTTTAAAAAGTGTGCAATCACTCAACAATATAATAGCTCATGAATACTAGAAACCAGAGTTTTCAACTCTTACATTAAAATGCCTGAAAAAGTTCTAAAATAAAAGATTTTTCAAAAATTCAAAAAAGCCATTTTGTAGATTAAGGATAGGGCTTTTGAATCAAGCAAACCGTTTTTTGATTGGATAAGCCGTTTTCTCAGAAAACACATTACCAAAAAACGATCGTTTATAACTTGCCAACCTAATATTTGCTAAATTGTAATTGTAATTGGATAATTGTATTTGCTTTTAATTGGAAATATTTTAAAAACCGAAGCTGTTTGCTACTTTTTTTTTGATAAGTAATTATTTATGTTCAAAATTTGCTTTTAACTTTGCTTTTAACTTAGTAAGCGAAAAAAATTAGACTTTTATGAATAAAATGACATTTATACCGAAACTTTCAGAGCAACTACCCCAGCAGCTACAATATATCGCTCAAATGCCAGGTGATAGCAATAGAAAGCTTTTGAATTTGAATTTGAATCTGAAGCTTTTGAATTTGAATCTGAAGCGTTTGAATCTGAATTTGAAGCTTTTGAATTTGAATCTGAAGCTTTTGAATTTGAAGTTGAAGCTTTTGAATTTTAGAAACAGGGAAGAGCGAAAGTGGAATGGATCCGAATGATGAGGATAGGCAAGAAGAGGAAAGAAATAATGCAACAACAACAGCAACCACAACAACAAATCCACGCTTTTACACAATTAAATCTTTGGAAGATCTCTTCGACACATGTCCTTTGAAACACAAAGATCCGTGGGACGATGAGTTTATCAAGAAACTTGGGAAAGCAAATAAAGATTGTGGGTTTAATTTCGTTTGAAAGCAAATCAAAATAGTGAATTCAATTCTTGAAGTCTTGAGTCTTGATTCAAGACTCTTGAAGGTGCTTTTGTGCCAATTTCTTTGATTCAAATGGATTCAAATGGATTCAAATGGATTCAAATGGATTCAAAAGGATTCAAATAGATTCAAATGCTGATTTTCATAGGGAATTTGCGTTCTCTAAAAGAAAAATATGGAATTTTAAACTTTACACACCTTTAAACTGATCTATTCTTTAGATTACAGACTTAAAAAAAATTTTTAAGACTTTGACAAGACTTTAGCGTGTACCCCAGATGAATTGCTCACGAAATTCAAAGATGGAAAAGTGGAATTGAACGAGAAAAACCCGGCCTCAAAAGGACATTCTTGTCAAGGCAGGTTTGTAAATAGTTTTGGAATAAAAATAGGATAAAGAATAAGAATAAGATAAAACTTTTAAACATTTGAACTTTTCTTTTAGATGTATCTATTACAAGAACAACTACGTGCTAGGCAGCGATTCGTGGAAGAAAATCGACGATCAGAAATTCGAGTGCGATCACGTGGAGGTCGAGTGCAAGGATGTGAATGGGAAAGTCGATTACAAGTACATTCATCAGCAGATTTTTGAGTACAGGTGGGTGAATTACGAGTCCATTTATACAATGTCTTTTGTCTTGTGAATTACGAGTACATTTCTATAATGTCTTTTGTCTTGTGAATTACGAGTAGACTTCTACAATTTCTTCTGTCTTGTGAATTAGGAGTACACTTCTACAATGTCTTTTGTCTTCTGAATTACGAGTCCATTTATACAATGTCTTTGTCTCAATGTCTACAATGTCTTGTGAATTACGAGTACATTTCTATAATGTCTTTGTCTCAATGTCTACAATGTCTTGTGAATTACGAGTACACTTCTATAATGTCTTTGTCTCAATGTCTACAATGTCTCAAGATTGCTCAATGCTAAAATCCAAAATTCAGCCGTGATCGCATGAACTTGTTCGGATCGATGGGCAAAAAGACGAATGCGAGTAGAGTGAGATCGGATCAATTCCATCCCGATGTCTATATTATCATTCTTGATGCAATGTCAATGACTGGAGGATTCAGGTTTGCCCTTGGTTTACCCTTGGTTACGATTAGAAAGAGCTTAGAAAGAGCTATTGGACAAAGATATGTCACCAAAATCGAAAAAACTAGAGCCAATTGTGGCAAACAGAGCTCAAATTCAAATTCAATCTGATTTTAAAGACTTTAAAACATAAGTTTAAAGGAAATGATCTCAGGGAAGCTGTAAAACGAAAAATAAAACATAAATACTGAATACAAATGCGTCAAAAGGGCAAGAAAAGGAAAAGGAAGAGAAGGAAAAGGTTATGTGAGGATTCGAACTCAGGTTACCCTTACGGGCTTCTAGTATGTCCTAGTTCACTATCCTCTAGACCATAGAAGTCTTCTTGTATGGTCTAGTATGGTCTGTAGAAGTCTTTTTGTGACCGCCTCATAAAGAAATCCGAAATCCGAATATTCTATGTCAGATTCCTGACGTTTGAGTACGAGTCCGCAGCTAATTTTTGCAGATTCGGAATCATCATTTCCGATTCTAAGATGCATCTGGTCTCGAATCGATTTTCAACGATTCAATCGATTTCAACGATTCAATCGATTCGAGTCTGAGTGCATTCCCTTGTTAGGTTACACTAAAGAAAAACAGTTATCAGTTCTTTATCAGTCTTCTTTATCAGCATTCTTTATCAATTTTCCTTATCAATTTTCTTTAGACAAATGCCAGAAACGATGATTTTCCTTGAGGAATCCCTCCAGGCTGTTCCATTTCGATTCGTCGCAAAAGTCGCCGAGAACAGTAAACCCAATTCGATTGCGTTTCTTTTCGGTAATAATTTGGAAAAAAAACTTGTAGATTCTCATAGATTAAATTCGAATCGATCCTCAACTTCGAGTTCCATTCTGAATCAGTTTTGGGCTTTTTTTAAACCCGCCTTCATTCCTTTGAAATGATATTTGAATTAAACTCTGCCTCGTTTAGGGTGCATTTGATTTATTTCCAGTGTTTTGACTCTGCAAGCATTAGATTCAATACTTTTCTTTATGGGAAACGTCTTTTTCTCTGACAATTTTAGCCTTTTCAACACTATTTCAACAACACAACAAGAACGGTGATCAAAGAAATAAGTTCCCGTACACTTTGCGAAAGAAGCTCCATTTTCAGCTAAAACCCAGATCGAAAGTCGACTTACTGTCTAGTATTTGAAAGCTGAAATTCTGGGGAATATTTCGACACCTATAACATCTTGATCAAAGCCATCTAGCTCTTCAAAGAAACGTTGTAGTACGCTGGAGGTTAACGCTCATCGCGCTTTGCGACACTTTGCGAAAGAGGCTTCATTTTCAGCAAAAACCCAGATCGAAATTCGACTTACTGCATAGTATTTGAAAGCTGAAATTCTGGGGAGTATTTCGACACCAAAACCATCCTGATCAAAGCCACCTAGCTCTTCAAAGAAACATTGTAGTGCGCTGGAGGGAAACTGTCATAGCGCTCACCTAGTTGAACCTGTTTTCAATTGAAAGCCTTTTTAAATCTACACTTTTGTTTTAAGTAACAGTTCAATTTTTATTTTAAAAGAATAAAATCAATCGTCAGAATAAAAACGTAAAATAGTTTTCAAAAACATGCAAAAAAGAAACTGTGTGTTGTCTCTGTTGGGCGGTTCTCATTCTCTCGAATGCAGGCTTGCTTGAAAAGGTTGGAAATTTCTGATCTGAGCCATTTACTTATAGAAATTTTCATCAGAATTTCACCTTCAAAATACTAGAATATACGGGAAATCTTTGTTTTAGCTTACATTTAGAAAATCAATCATTTACAAGTATGCGGGAAATTTTTGGCTCACCCTGTACACTTGCTGGTACAGCATTCTCGAATGGCTTAGTCTTTTAGCTTGAGGTGACAACCTGGTAGGATCAACCAGATAGCTGAACTAAAATATGCATGGCTTAGTCTTTAACCCGAGCTAGCAGTCTGATAGGATCATTGAGCTATACGGAGCTATCATGCGTTTTCATATCTGGTTGATCCGAGCTTAAAGCATCCGGTTGCAAGACGGCGACTTTGAAACAGTGATATGATGAAAGAGGTGCACAACAACTGAGTGGACCTTCGGTCAATCAAGGCATTCGGTCAATGAAATGATCTCAGGGAAGCTGTAAAAGGGAAGCTGTAAAAGGAAAGCTGTAATCCAGGCTTCCGCGTGTTTTTGCGTGGCGCGAAGAAGGCGAAACGTTGAAACGGCTAAAGACTAAACAAGCCAACCAATCATAGGCAGAGTCTCAACAGATCGCAGCTATACTGCTCTACTGAGTACAACACCTTGACCAGCGATCAAGTCGTATGCAAGTGATCTTGCGCCCTCGAGAATTTCAAGCTAATTTTTATCTTTCATTTTCATTTTTTTTCATAAACATCTTTCTTAGCAGCTTTTACACTCATTTCTTATAAAGAAGAAAAACTTTTTTTAAACTTATTGAAGCTATATTCAGGAGAGATCCCAATCCCAGTTGATCGTCGTGTGTTCGGGGTAAATGACGTGCTACACCATACTCTGGATGAGAATGAATCTTGTGGAAGAGCACTCGATAATGAGACATATATCATGTTTGAATATGAGGTAAAGCTGGATCTTTTGAAAATATCATAATCTCACTACAGTATGTCTGAATGGAAAGGGTTTTGGTTAAGGCTTTAGCTTTACTAAAAACATAAAGCTATTCAGTCACGTTGTACTGTAATAATAAAAGAGATTAGCATTTTACATTCATCTACTATATATTGACTTTACAAGCATCTACTCTAACCATTTCCAAATCCGAACTAATTAATTAATTACAAACCATTTACAAATCCCGCCACTTTGCGTTTCTTTTTGGGTTGTCCACTATTTTGGAAATTTCTCAAGATACCGAAATCAAGAAAAAGATATATATGAGTATTATTCGAAAGCTGAAGATCTCCTCTACATTTTGATATAAAAAGTCTTTGAATTTGTCCAGCTTTTGGGCAAATTGACTGCACAGAAGAAGAGGTGGCCAAAAAATGGAAATGTGCCTTTGGATTAAGTTTTGGCTTCGCTCAAATTGAGTTAACTGTTTGATGCTTGGCCAATAGATATATCAATACAACCTTTTTTTTAAATATAACAACTTCAGATCATCTTTACTTTTCTTTTCTTTTCTTTTCTGGGCGGTTATTTTACACCATAAAAGCTGGGATGGGTTTTTTCGAAAACGACCTCTCCCTTTGTGCAGTCAATTTCCTAAAAAGTTGAATGAATTCGAAAACTTTTTTATTCCAAAATGTAGAGGAGATCTTCAGCTCTCGAATGATATATAACACTCATAAACATCTGTTCGATATCTTGAGAAATTTACAAAATAGTAAAAACGCGCATTCATAACTGGACAACCCAATATATCTCCAAAACTAGTAAGCCGATTTTGAAGATTTTGGTGTCATTTTGTGGAGCAAGACAGCAAGCAAGACTTATAGATTCTTGTGAAGTTACATTTGGAAAAAGTTTTCAGAACATTCAGCCAAAAAAAAAGCCCGTCGTTAAGCGAGTTTTTCGACTGATTTGGTAAAAAGAATGCCCATTTAGGATGCCGGCTATAAAACGATGTGGGGTTGTGACTTTTATCTGGTGAATTTCGGCTACACGAATTGTGTGGGCATCAAGAATCAACTATCAACGCATTATATGAGGTGAATCATTTTATCACCTCTTAAAATTTATTCTTTGATTGTTTAGAGCTTTCCAAATTCGATCCGCCTATCAAAAGGACGATTTGTTGAAATCTTTCGTGTTTAATCGCGAAAAATGTCGTTTTCCGTACACTCATCTCTTGGATTATCAACAGATGTTTATCGATTCGTATAAAGGTTTAAAAATATAGGATTTTAAAAGATGATCTAGCCGGATTGGACTTCTTGACATGACTTGACTCTTGTTTTTGACTGTTTTCTAAAAAGTGAAACACTACTGTACTCTGAGCGGCTTTTAAAACTGTACAAAATTGAACTATTCATTAAACTAGACAAGTCTCACACTTGTCTAGTTTAATGAATGGTTAAATTTTGTCATTTCGCCAAAAAAATGATGTAATTACGGTAGGGTAGATAACAGGTATTCGTTCCTAGGTGTAAACGGATGTGGACTAGAATTTGGGTTAAGTTAAAGAGAGTGGATCCCTTTTGATGTAAAATAAAATACCGTATTCTCTCTAATAGAGGTGCACTCTTTAATAGTACTGCACTCTCTAATAGTATTGCGGTCCAGGAGGGGGTTCAAAAAATAGTAGTGCGCACTACTATTAGAGAGAATACGGTAACTGTAAAATGTATGCATGTAAAATAACTAAACTAAACGGCTTCCTATTTATTAGAAGCGAAAGAGTGTCTGTCTGTTCCACTATTTTAGAAAAAATCGGTCGCACCAATCGGTCTGAAAATTTGACTATTATGTCCAAAATTTCATGTACTTTCCAAAAATCTAATTACTTTTGTGGGTTCGACGGGCGATTTGTTGTAAAAAAACACCACTTAGGAGACCACCCTTAGGAGCTGAAACATGAAAATTTGTTTCTCTTTCTACCGTAATTACTGTAATAGTGCCCCACCCTCCTCGTACAGTCGCGTAGTCGCAAAAGTTTTTTAGTATTTCATTTTTTCAAAGCGCCCGTACTTTCAAAAAATGCGTCTTTGATATCAAAAAATAGCTGAAATTCAGGGCTATTTTTTGATACCTAAGCGCGCATTGTAGCATAAACTAGTGTCGAGAAAAACTCGTTCAAAGCTCGACTATGCAACACTCCGCATCGTCATTATGGGGTTGCGGTACTATTACAGTATTTACGGTATGAACATAATAAGTAGACACCCTTAATAGCTGAAACATGAAAATTTGTTTCTCTAAGTCAATCTTGCTTTTTACAAGACACAAAAGTAGACGCGTAGGTAATATTAGGTTGTTTAAAAAGTTCGCGGTCACTTGCAGAAAAATTCAATTTTTATTTGCAAATAATCAAGAAAAAACAAGAACGAAATCTCTTCGAAATATAGTCCGTCATTCTTTACGACCTTCTGCCATCCTATAAGAATAGAACTGAACTGTTTTGTCATGATTTCTAAAACAAAATCACTCGCAGATAGGTATAGTAATAAGTTTTTAATGAAGTTTCATGTAAAATAACTAAACTAAACGGTTTTACTATTTATTAGAAGCAAAAGAGTGTCTGTCTGTTCCACTATTTTAGAAAAAATCAGCCGCACCAATCGGTCTGAAAATTTGACTATTATGTCCAAAATTTCACGTACTTTCCAAAAATCTAATTACTTTTGTGGGTTAGACGGACGATTTGTTGTAAAAACGCGGTTTTCTTATGAGCGCTTTCCTCTTATGAGCGTGGCCGAGTGATCGAAAGCGCTGGATGTCGGTCTGGCGCTAAAGAGCGGCTCTTGGTTCAACCCCTCTGCAATGCTAAAGTCTTTTTTGAACGTTTTGAGGAATAGAAATTGTAATTAATACTTCCAACTAAGATTTCGATTGCAAAAATAGATTAAGCTCAATCTTCACTGAGCAACTTTTTGCATGATTTGTAATTGTTTAACTTGTTTAACTAAATGATTTCTAAAATCACTAGAGTTTGTTGAGTCTGAATCAAATCTAAATCTTTTGGAAAAAAGGTATTCGTTCCTAGGTGTAAACGGATGTGGACTAGAATTTGGGTTAAGTTAAAGAGAGTGAATCCCTTTTGATATCCCGCCATCTCTAACACCCCGACAACCCAACTCAACTCCTCCAACGTATTAGAGGAGCCCCTGTGAAATGACCGACCTGTACTGCAGTTGCATAGACCCGGAAGATACGTATCTTTATTTACAGTAATACAATAAGATGAATAGATTACAAATAAGTGTAAGGGGAAGGGGGGACTCCAAATGAGAGTCTCACTGGTCCTCCTAGGCTCCTCACTGTCGTCCTAGGCTCCTCACTGTCCTTCTAGGCTCCTCACTGTCCTTCTAGGTTCCTCACTGTCCTCCTAGGCAATCCCAAGGACCGCCCCTTCTCGGCAATAAAAGGGATAAGCACAGGGGAGAACACATTTGCATAAGAATATGCAAATCATTCAATAATAACAATAGTAACTAAAATATCAGTTTGGCTCGGAGCTGACAAAGGAAAAAATAGAAGAATCACTTGTAAAAAATAGAATCTTCTTGCTGACTCGGTCGAGGTCTTCTAGCATCCGTTGGGCTTCTATTACGGTAGATTACGGTAACCAAAGTGCACTTTTTCATAACAAAAGAAAGTCAATTCTGTCCAGCTTTTATTCTTTATTTTCAACAATCTCTTTATCTTTTAGATGTTCCGAAAATGTCATTAATCTGGAGTGTAGACGCTTCTCACGACTCTGAAAAACCGATGGCCAGCACCGATTCGACTTTTCGCAAATTTTTAGAGCAAAATAAGCACAATGTAAAAAATTTCAATTACAGAATGACTTGCAATCAGAATTTCAGTTCGATAACGCTTTCGTGATCGTAATGGGTGATCATGGACCGAGATATGATAGTGTAAGAAATATATTCAAATAATAGAAATCGAACACTGATCGAAATCTCATTGATTAGGCAAGGGATTCAGGCGACAAACACAAAACAAGGATTGTATGATCGGATAAACCCGTTGATGATGCTGGCTCTACCAGAAAGACTCCGAGGATCAAAAATGCATAAAGTTTTGAAAGAGTAAGTCATAGATGTTTGCGGTTTAAGGGGTTTTGCGAAATTTTTGATCACTACAAAACAAAAACTTTGGTAGTTAAATCGAATTTTAGCATTTTGGCTGTAAATCGTCCAGTGGTTCACGCGATTTGTTAAAGAGAAAAGCTTTGGAATCTTATTCCATAGCTCAAATCAAGTAAATTTTGGAACTGTAACTTTGCAGGAACAGTGAAGAGCTTTCTTGGCGCAGAAAGCTTTTTTTAGTGGGGTAAAAAGTGACGCAAAAAGTGTGGCAGAAAATGGGACAGAATGGGAAGCAGAAGGTGAGGCAGAAAGTGACGCAGAAAGTGACGCAGAAAGTGGGGCAGAAGGCGGGGTAGAAAGTGGGGTAGAAAGTGCGGTAGAAAGTGAAGCAAAAAGAGGCAGAAAGTGAGGCAGAAAGTGAGGTAGAAAGTGGGGTAGAAAGTGAGGTAGAAAGTGAGGTAGAAAGTGGGGTAGAAAGTGGGGTAGAAAGTGGGGTAGAAAGTGGGGTAGAAAGTGGGGTAGAAAGTGGGGTAGAAAGTGGGGTAGAAAGTGGGGTAGAAAGTGGGGTAGAAAGTGGGGTAGAAAGTGGGGTAGAAAGTGGGGTAGAAAGTGGGGTAGAAAGTGGGGTAGAAAGTGGGGTAGAAAGTGGGGTAGAAAGTGGGGTAGAAAGTGGGGTAGAAAGTGGGGTAGAAAGTGGGGTAGAAGGCGGGGTAGAAAGTGGGGTAGAAAGTGAAGCAAAAAGAGGCAGAAAGTGAGGCAGAAAGTGAGGCAGAAGGTGGGGCAGAAAGTGAGGCAGAAAGTGGAGTAGAAAGTGGGGTAAAAAGCGAAGCAAAAAGAGAGGCAGAAAGTGAGGCAGAAAATGTCACTGTAAATCTTGTATTCGTTTGCAGAAATAGTGAAGAGCTCTCTTCCCACCACGATCTTCATGCCACTCTCGTTGACATCGTTCGGGTAATAGTACACAAGAAAATGATTTCATCGTACTTTTAGCATCAACCAGAAACAAATTTTACGGACATAAAATACCGAAAAATAAATAAAACCTATGGATCGTCGTGGTTGCGAAAATTTGAATCGGGAGTGCCGAGGACGTGCAAAACGCTTCCAATCCCATCGCAATATTGTCTCTGTGATTATGGCCAAATCGAGATTTTGTGAGATTTTAGATCATTTTTTTGCCTTACTATTTGAATTTCTAATTTACTAATTTCGGTTCTTCTAGGAAGCAGTCTTTTCATTGTAAAAAGCAGTACTTTTCGATTATAACCCCGCCATCCAAACAAATGTTTCCTTGCTAAAGTGGCTAATCGGAGTACCAAGACGCTCGTGTACAAGATTTTTGAATTTATCACCCGCATCGATGATTTGCAGGCTACTGACGTTAAACTGACGATGATTTGCAGGCTACTGACGCCCAAGTGAAATCAGGTGAGGCTAAATTCACCCAAACTGTTGTGAATTTAGCCTAGCCTGATGTCACTTGGGCTTTAAATGTCTTTAAAGGGGGGCACATCGGCGCGAAAATGCGTTTTCTATCGGATTTTTCTGGGAGTACCTTTTTTAGATGCGGAAAATTGTGATGATTCCGAATCAAATCCCTCTGACTCGATTTTTTAAAATCGCACCCGTCCACACAAAAGTTATCGGTTTTGAGGGCGCAATCTTTCGGCCACGCTGAGAACGAGCCACCGAAAGTTGGTCGCGGCTAGCGAGTTCATTGTAAAAGTGCGGTTTTTTCGATAAAAGGCGATTTTAAAAAATCGAATCAGACGGATTTCGATAATTTCTTCACCATTCAATTCAGCACAATTTTCTGCGTCGAATGGATATTCAAACGTGAAATTCTGATAGAGAACACCATTTCGCGCGGATGTGCCCCCTTTAACGTCAAAAACTCCTGCCGAACTGACGTCAGGCTAGGCTAAATTCACAAATACACGCATTGATGCATGGGCGCTAACCGCATAGTGCCGTTTTTTAAAATTTTAGAGTGGCGGAGGTATAAACCGAAATGGGGAGGTGACGGGGGGTATAACCGAACAGTACTTAAAAAGCTATCATATGCAAAACCGAAAGCCAAACCATCCATATGAAAGAAACCATATGAAAGAAACTTAGTGTTTCTAATGTTTCTAATGAAAAAAATCGTATTTCTATTCAAAATATTCTTAAACTAAAACTTTACAGGGATTCAAATTTGCACAAAGAATTGGGTCAACGAGCCGTCCGTGATATTAACACATTTTTGCATGAGAGAGGCGTCGCTGATCAATGTGAGGACATGGAATTTGATTCGGTGAGGAAATTTAAACAATTTTTAGATGAGTAAGCTGCTCTTAATGCCGTCAGGTGAGGGAATCGTTTTTATTTTTTATATTGCGTAAGTTAGACAATTTGTAAACAAAATGCAAACGTTAAAGCATATAAAAATGAAACTCTAAACAATTTTTAGATGAGTAAGCTGCTCTTAATGCCGTCAGTCACCTATAAAGCTCAATATCGAGTGCATTTCATAACAAAAAAAGGCGCTAAGCTTATGGTGGGTGAATTTCAAAGTTAGAAGTTGAACGGAAAGACTTTGAGAGCTTTGGGCAGCGTTTATAAATGGAAAATCATCAATTGACATAGAATCGAAATAGAAAAAGTTAAGCAAATAGAGGAATTTTCAAAAATGTTAGAAACAAACTGATTCGACTGAACAAATCAACTGAAATGCTGCCATATTCGCTGATTTTCACAGATGTTCAAACCGCCATCTTGCCAGAGCTGCAAGAGCTCGCCAGAGCTGCAAGAGCTCGCCAGAGCTGCAAGAGCTCGCCAGAGCTGCAAGAGCTCGCCAGAGCTGCAAGAGCTCGCCAGAGCTGCAAGAGCTCGCCAGAGCTGCAAGAGCTCGCCAGAGCTGCAAGAGCTCGCCAGAGCTGCAAGAGCTCGCCAGAGCTGCAAGAGCTCGCCAGAGCTGCAAGAGCTCGCCAGAGCAGATGTGAGGTTGCAAGATTGGTCAACCTAGTTTCTCTACCTTCTACGAACTTCTGTCTCACCACAGAAGCTTCAGGCAATTCAGGCAATTCTTGTGCAAGACAGCTAGAAGAAAATATTTTATTGAAGTTTCCCTTTGATTTCTTAGGCGTTTACAGTTGGTAAACTTGAATGTTTCAGGCTTCCTCATCAATTCAAGACTATAGTTTCAATAATCTGTTGAATCCTTTCTTTTTCTCGGCTTCAGATTTCTTGGCATCCTCAGCCTGCTTCTTAGCCTCCTCATCCGCTTCTGCCTTTGCTTCTTCGTCAGCCTTCTTCTTTGCAGCTTCTTCGTCGGTCTTCTTGGTTTTGTCGGCTTTCTTTTTCTCGGCTTCAGATTTCTTGGCCTCCTCAGCCTGCTTCTTGGCATCGTCAACCTTCCTCTTTGCCTCCTCATCGGCTACTGCCTTTGCTTCTTCGTCAGCCTTCTTCTTTGCAGCGTCTTCGTCGGTCTTCTTGGTTTTGTCGGCTTTCTTTTTCTCGGCTTCAGATTTCTTGGCCTCATCAGCCTGCTTCTTAGCCTCTTCATCGGATGCTGCCTTTGCTTCTTCGTCAGCCTTCTTATTTGCAGCGTCTTCGTCGGTCTTCTTCCTCCTGTTAGCCCCGTTAGCTTTAAGTCAATTTGAGTCAATCTCCAAGTAAACTCGAGTAAAATAAATCGTTTTTTTATAAAATCCGATAAACGATGATAGAAATAAGTTGGCTAGATCGATTTTTAAAAAAATCTGTTTTTTTTGTGTGCTATTTTTTATTGACAGAAAAATGTGTTTCCTTGACTCGAAATGGTTGAATTGCGCATTGGAATCGCCTTTTTTGCGCCTTTTTTTGCCTACAACGCGCTCGTCCAAATATTAGGTTGGTGCAGATGAAACTTCCGTTGGAACCATAAACAAAATTTATTATAAAAATCCTAATAAAGAACCTCAATCCAAAAGATATTTGCCATCATTATCAATGACTCTTTGCCATCTTCCACGCAGAGAATGGATGCCCTTTTCGAAGAACTCGGGCAACCGCGACTCGAAGAAGTTGGACACCCAGATTTCAACTTCTTCGCGGTTTTTGAATTTTTTTTCTGCTAGAGAGTGCTGCATCGACCGAAACAAGTGGTAGTCGGATGGGGCCAAGTCCGGGCTATATGGCGGATGAGGCAGAACTTCCCAGCCCAATTCCTCGATTTTCTGCTGGGTGATCTTTGCGGTGTGGGGTCGAGCGTTATCGTGGAGGAATTTTGTAGTCGCTGTGTTATTGCCTTGACGACGCAATGCCTGGTCCACGCGGCCCAATTGGGCTTAGTAGAGATCCGCCGTGACTCTTTGGCCCGAATTCAGCACCTCAAAATACACGAGACCTTTACTATTCCACCAAATACAAAGCATCACCTTTTTTCCGTGGATATTCAGTTTGGGAGTCGGTTTTGGCGGTTCACCGGCGTCCAACCACTGCCGTTTTCTTGTTGTGTTGTCGTAACATATCCACTTTTCATCTGCCGTAACAATGGAGTCGAGAAAACCGGCGGTCTTTGCGCGGCGGACGAGAATTCCAGCCATTGTAGCTCGAGCCGCTTTGTTTGCGTCGCTGAGCTGATGTGGCACCCATTTTCCACACCGATTCGTCTTACCAATTGCGTGCAAATGGCGGAGAATGGTTGTATGGTCGCAGGCAAACAGCTCTGCAAGCTCCCGAGTTTTTTGGCATGGATCCGATTCGATAGCGTTCTTCAACTCATCGTTGTCGACAATTTGAGGCGGATTCCCGCGTTTTTCGTCTTCCAAACTCTCATCACCGTCTCGGAAGCGCTGAAACCAAGTCCGGCATTGACGTTCGCACAACACGTCATCGCCGAATGCTTTGCACAGAGCACGATGAGATTCCGTAGACGTTCTGCCTTATTTAAAATCATACAACAAGCAAACCCGCATTTTTCGTCAACCATTTTCTAGAAGCTAAAAATTACTTCAAATTAAGTAAAACGCATAAGTCTTAGATATCAAAAGACGCGCAAAGAGACGCTCTTTCAGATAGACAAATATCTTCAATAAAAATTTTTATTAGGTTCAAAATATAAACAAACAAGTGTGACGGAAGTTTCATCTGCACCAACCTAATACAACACATTTCTAACATTTTTTAACGTAGAATAATCGAGCTTTAAAGCTTTAAAATGAAGAAAATCCTATGTTCATCGACGCATTAATCATTTATAAACAGAATTTTTAAAAAGTCTCTTCAAAGACTTTCCGTTCAAGCTAATACTTGATGCAATTGGAGATTGTTGAGATATTATTGTCTCAACAATCAATCAACAAATGTAATTGGAGATATTATTTTTTACCATAATTTTAGACAACCTATGTCAGACATCAAAATGATCGAGTCGAGCTTTTGAAAAGAGAATGGGATAGAACGGATAGGTGAGACTTTTGGAGAGAAATCGTTTGTAAACTTTTTCTAAACTCCTTTCTGTTTCGAGCAAGCTTTAGGCCGTCGTAACCCGTAAAGCTGTTGCTTGATTTTTATCTTTTACAGTCTTAGTTACTGTGATATCAACTAGCCTAGAGATAGGAAGAGTAAAAAGATTTATAAAGCTTAAACTTATAGAGATTTGAGTCAAAGGTTACGGTGGTTTGAGCATGCTCTTCTTGAACCGAATTGGCGTTTGGAGAAAGTGTAATTGAAAGGAAATTGTTCACACATTCGGCGGTATTTTGAGTGTAAAGTCGCGTAGTCTACTATTTTACTGATAATTTGGTGTCAATTCAAAGATAAACTAAACTATTCTAGTCATTCGATAGCGCTGAATCTCCTCTTGAAAACTGGTACAAAGTTATCGAGAACTTTGTGCGAAATGAATAACAAAATCCTTAAAAACGAGTTGAAAGCAAAAATAATCGTCATTAGTAGGAGTTAAAGAACTTTTTATGTATCCAACCGTTAAATCAGTCATCCAATCCGCAAGACTCGGCTCGAAAGATTCAGCGACAACAATTTAATTACTTTCTTCAATCTGAAAAGGAGTTTTTTTGAAAGGTTTAAACATTTAAAGGTGTACAGAAAATGTTTACTCTCAATGCGTTTGGATTGTCCAATCGTTGATCGGGATATCCCTGAAATTGGATTCTAAATGTTAAATGGAATGGATCCTTGCAAATACAAAGATAAACTAAAATATTCTAGTCATTCGATAGCCCTGAATCTCCTCTTGAAAACTAGCACAAAGTTACCAAGAACTTTCTGCAAAATGAATAAGAAAATCCTTAAAAACGAGTTGTCACCAAAAAAATTGTCATTAGTACGATCTCAAATATTGTCGTGAATGTGTTAAATCTGAAGATATCTCCCCTTTTCATTCATTCTCCTAATCACCAAAATAATCCCCTTTTTCACGCTACATTGAGCTTGTAGATAAGCCAGAGAAATTTTGCATTCATTACTTTACGCTAAAGCGGCTTTTTGAGCGTAAAGTCGCGTAGTCGTTAACTGTTTTACTGATAATTTGGTGTCAATTCAAAGATAAACTAAACTATTGTAGTCATTCGATAGCCCTGAATCTCCGCTGGAAAACTAGTACAAAGTTATCGAGAACTTTCTGCGAAATGAATAACCAAATTCACACAACTTTTGGAACTTTCGATGTGACACTTCATTTCTTTGGTATCCCTGTGACGAATAAACAAAAGAAAAAAACAAAATAAAGCGTTTTTTTTTCTGAAAGGTGGATAACGCCGAAAAATAAGTAATCTTTCTTTACGTAATCATGTTTCAATTCATAAATAAAACGGCAAATTTAATGAAATCACAAGTAAATAGAACAAAAAAATCCGAAGAAAAGCAAAATGAATAAAAGAAAATCCTTAAAAACTTGAGTTTCCACCAAAAATCATCGTCATTATGTGAATGTGTTAAAGAAAACGTGTTGAACACAAGTTTCAATTAATATTCAATTGAGAATTGAAAGGAGATTCAATTGAGAACTGAGAGGAGATTCAATTGAAGAGGAGATTCAATTTTATTTCAAAAAATCTTTAAGAGAAATCTTTAGATATGGCAAAACAGCTGATTGTTTAAAGATTGATGCAAAGAATTTTGATTTGAGAATATTGTGTTATTGTAAAAAGCAATAGGTTTTTATATTGATTTATTATGTTTACCGTATTTCTTCGAATAGAAGACCGGGTAAAGAGTATGATCGCGTACTCCTGCGTAGCAGCCCTTTTTAAAATTTCTTTTCTGCATAAAAGCTTTCAATCAAGTGCTATAGGGCTGAAAAATGACTCAAAAATCTGTTAGTGAATGTGGTATTTTTGAGCCATTTTCCAGTTCTATGGCACTTGATTGAAAGCTTTTATGCCGAAAAGAAATTTTAAAAAGGGCTGCTACGCAGGAGTACGCGATGATACTCTTTACCCGGTCTTCTATTCGAACAAATACGGTATCTTCTTTAGTACGAGGTGTTTTTTTCTGTGATCACTCATTTCTTTCACTTGTTGCCTTTTCTTTGTTTTCTTTATCAAAAAAAAGATAAACTATTATGCTGAGCAATTTAAATATCACAAAGACAAAAGGAAATGTTTTGAAAAGTTGAAAACACTTACCGCATTCTCTCTAATAGTAGTGCACCCCGGCGAGCCGAGTTGATGCCTATTTTACGGTTTCCAAAGTTTTCACAGAAGCTCAACACTCAAATCCCCCACTAGATCTGATCGTCAGCTACATTTCCCGACCCCACATCGATGGGTTCTGATAAGCGGTTTTTGAGATTTCGAGTAATTAAGGCGACGCTCTGGGTGCACTGCTATTAGAGAAAAAAACGATATTTTATCAGTAGGAAATGAGAAAGAAAGGCTTAGGAAAAGGTTTAGGCCAAGATTTCTCCTTACGCATGACTCTAAAATTCATTCGGTGCGCCTGGAGGATTCGGTGCGCCATTTAAAAGTGTGTTTTTCATGTACCGGCTTTTCCCTAATAGTAGTGCACCCCGACGAGCCGAGTTGATGCCTATTTTACGGTTTCCAAAGTTTTCACAGAAGCTCAACACTCAAATCCCCCACTAGATCTCATCGTCAGCTACATTTCCCGACCTCACATCCATAGGTTCTGATAAGCGGTTCTCGAGATCTCGAGTAATTTAGGCGACCCTCTGGGTGCACTAGTATTAGAGAAAATATGGTCTTACTTCTTGAGCCCGCAAGCAACCAGTTTTATTTCATTGTGTTCTTGGAAATCTTTTTGTGAGTATCGATTCACATCAATGGTGGTTGTTCCCTTTTTGTGACAAGATGGGATTAAGCAATGAAATCGATGTAAAAGCTCGCTTCTCAACTCTCGATTCAAAGAGAAAAGGATGTACGCGTTGCCGAATTCGAAGGGAAAAAGCACATTTCAGACTGAAAATGTGTATGAAAACAGGAACAGGTTTTTCTTTGTCTTTCCTATTTCTTCTTGGGCAAAGCTGGACCCGATAGGGATTTTCGCTTGCTGTCTATTAAGCCCATAATTAATGCGCTTTAAAAGCCTGTAAAGGCCGAGTGCTGAAGAAATCTCTTTTTTTTTACCTCAAGCCTATTCCTTTTTATCAAAAATCTTTTGAAATATAGTCAAGTTTAAAAATTTCGGAAGAATTGATGACTTTTTGTTTACTGACTTTACTTACTTATTGACTTACTTTTTGAGAAATCATCGTGCAAACTTTTTTCACGAACTTTGCTTTCTTTCTTGTTAACCTAATAGTTCTGTCTGTTTTAACAAATCGCTTCCACCTTCAATTCTTACAAGCGCAAATTCTCTAGCTGTTTCTCATTTTATCTTACATTTTATTTTACTTTCTTGTCTTATTTATCTCATTTTACTGTGACTTGATAGTTTTTTTATGTACAGCATGTGTCATATCCACTCATACTCACTCTAAAGGGTATAGCTCAGTCAAAAGATAACCGATTCGCATTCGATTCATTTACAGATAAATTTTGAGTTGGTCTCCTTTAGCGGTGCTCATTATCTAACTGATAGGAGCTCACAAACTTTTCAAACAAGCTCCCAAAGTTGGGAGTCGCACTTGGCGCGCGATCTAGTTCTGTGGGTTTTGAAAAACGAGCTGCTCACTGAGAGGAGCTAAGTTTTTGTTAGTTTTCAATCAATAATGTTCAAATACGTATTTAAAAAATAAAAATTACGAAACGATTAAACGAAAACGTCAGTTCGCTTTTCTTTCTCGACTTTTTAAACACCTCTGAGCCCGGATTTCCATGAATCATAAATAAGCAGAATTTTGTTAATTTTGTGTGGGGATTTTCCCCGTAAACAATGACTGGAAGTTGAAAAACATCTTTTTAATAAATTTGGTGCAAAAATTTCCCAATCAGCTTTCAATGTCACTTCAAAAACTCCAGAACAAGGTCGGGCGCCATGTGACTCCCAACTTTGGGAGCTTGTTTGAAAAGTTTGTGAGCTCCTATCAGTCAGATAATGAGCACGGCTAAAGGAGACCCACTCAACATTTATCTGTAAAATTTTTGTGCTAATCGGTTATCTTTTGACTGAGCTACACCCTTTAGAGTGAGTATGAGTGGATATGACACACCCTGTAGATCATCAGTCTTTGTTGAATCAAATCTAGATCTAAAGCAAATCTATTGGGTTGGGGAGAATGAGTCGGCGCCGAAAATGAAAAAAATGTCTAAAACTTCTATTCGACTTCGTCAAATAATATGCGTTTGATATCAGTAGAATGGTTAACTAATTCTCTACAAAATGACATTTAAAAGAAAATTCAAACAGCGCCTCCGCTCAAGAAAAAGCCATTTTTTCACAAAAACTACAAACTGTCATCTAGAAAAAACCACTGGTGGGATCTTCCTGCAAATCTCTCAAAAGTCATTTTGTAGAGAAATAGTGGATCCTTTTGATGAAACCAAACGTATGTTTAAAGAAGGCTTTATGTGTGCAAAAAGTCCCTTTAAAGTTTGGCGCCGACTCATTCTCCCCAACCCAATAGATCTAAATCAAATCTAGTTCTAAATCAAATCTAGATCTAAATCAAATCAATAAATGTCGTCATTTTTGAGAGATCAACTTCAATTTCACCAGTAAACTCACAATTTCCGTCGTATCCTCCAATAAAATATCGGAATCGACTTGTGTCGCGTATAATTTCAGCGTTTGATAAACGATTATTGGAATCGTTGTTAGTGCGATTAGCTGAATCGTTTTCAAATTGGCTTTTGAAATTCGACTCACAAATGAATAAATGAATTGTCTTCCCTCTAAACATTTCAATTTGGCTTTCACCATTTCTAACTCCAAATTTCTCCAGAAATAAATCAATGCTAGATTGAGAAAGATGCAAATGAGACATGGAACAATGATGAGAGTCGTCGTGTAAATACGAATTACCTAAATTGTTCTTAAGAAAAATTTGAAAATTCGAGTTATTCTAATAAAAGCCCTCAGTTATTCTAATA
The DNA here is from genome assembly GCA_958450365.1 of Mesorhabditis belari. Taxonomy (NCBI): domain Eukaryota; kingdom Metazoa; phylum Nematoda; class Chromadorea; order Rhabditida; family Rhabditidae; genus Mesorhabditis; species Mesorhabditis belari. Next base: position 39,138 of record CAUEEP010000707.1, on the reverse strand, counting down.
AAAGTACAATCTGTTTGATCTGTTTGATCTATTTTTTTTGTCTTAAACGTGATCATATTCATTAAATAACTTCAAAAACGGCTCTCAAAAACCTTAAATTAGGTTTCTCGTCAGGTGTACCGCGGCTCTCCAACTTTGTAAGGTTATATAAAGATTCTGGAAGCAGCAATAAGTTAGAAAATTGTTTTGGCTACAGGAGATATACTCAAAAATCATCTCCAAAAATTTCATACGGATTCATTGAGTTCTCGCTGAGCTAGACCATTAGAAGTGAGTGGCTAGAATTCGCGGTCACCTTGTAGTTGACAGTTGGAATGTTCCACTCGCTGGCTTTCTCCACTTTACCCCCAGAGTCACTAAAGATCTTTGGATCTAAAGATTTAAAGATCTACAGTCACTAGAAATTACTAAAAATTCAGTACTTTATAAATTGAATACTTTATAGAGAATTTTTGCGAGCAAACTGTGTTGACTGAATAGAAATAGAGGCCAAATTCTTGGTGTTAGTTCATATCTAACAGATTCTAGAGTTACCAAAAAAAAAGAGTCAAAAGCCAAAGTTAACCAAGCCAAAGCAAGAAGCTTTCAATTTCAATGAAATTTCAACCTTTGAATTTGGTCTGAAGCCTTGGCTTTGACCTGGATATTGGCTCTTTACCAACTCTGACTAGCGAATTTTGTTAACTTATTAGGGCTTTTGACTCGGGAAATAGCCTATCTGCTGCAGTTTTTCACGCTGATTCCGAATCTGCAATCAGTTTTTGCCAAACGCTCCTCTATCGCGAGATATTTGGCATACAAGTTTTTCGGGTCTCTTTATGAGGGGTCCAAAAGGGCATACGCCCGGCAGACGCGCGCACTAACCACTACACCACTACACCACTACACCATCCAATACTTTAGGCCATTGGCATTGGCAATTGGCAATTGGCTACTCGTTTTCAATCATCACCAACCAAATCAAGCCAAAACGTATTGTAATTATAATTCTCGTCAGGCCATCCAAAAGCGATAAGCCAAACAAATCGATGAGATGAGAAAAGAACAGCACAAATAAGGCATTTTGCGAAGAAAATCGATGTGAAGGAGGATTTTGGAGTGAACTAAAGTAAAGTAGCGATTGAAAAATCGCTTATATTGGGTTGGTGAATTGAAAACTGCGGGCTATTGTCATATGTGACAGTTTGAGTACTTTCTTCAAAAGAAACCCATTTTGGTGTCAATGGAAGAGTTGTAGAGAATCAAAAATCAAGCTTATATCCAAAATTTCAGAACGATTCAAAAACTGGTTTTCAAGAAATGCGAAATTCACGAATTTTCACAAAACTTGCATTTTAAGCGAAACTACTAAGTGTATCTTTTTGGAAATTTGGCTATAAGCCTAATTTTTGATTCTCTACAACTTTTCTATTGACACCAAAATGGGTTTCTTTTGAAGAAAGTGCTCAAACTGGGCTGGCAGCTGACATCTCCAGTCCTCCATTTTTGAGTCTCACACTTGTCTCACACACAAACCAAAATCCTACTACGAAAGAGGAATCCGCAAATCCGCAAATTGCCTGTAAAATGGGCAGAAGTCGTCAATAATAATGGAAACTATTTGTAATGAAGTCATGGTTTTATGTTCAATAAATTTTAGTTCAAAGTCCCGCAGTTTTCAATTCACCAATCCAATAAAATGACAAAATTCAATAGCAAAATGGTACCTCAGTTGTTTGTTCCATCGGATCCCTGAGTACCATGAATTTCGTCAAATTCATTGACAACATTGTAATCTGAAAATGAAATTGCACAATTTTCCTTCATTTTTCCCTCAACCTGATGTCCGTTTTTGCAAATTTTCTGTAAAATTAGCACCATGTAGAAAGTTTTCACGGGAAAATTCAACGAGCGAACGATTGTTTGACCGATTGTTGTCAGAAAGCAAAGAATGTCAAAACAACCTGGAATTTGAATTTTTGAAAGTTGTAAAGTCGAATTTTCTTTTGCTTAGTTTAGGAAATATTCGAATTTTAGAATTTCATAGCTTTTTTACTTTGGCTCTGAACAAAAGTTTACTGAAAGCTTTGAAAGTAAAGCAAATGCTTAGCATCGTCGATGAAAAGGTGAAAAGGGAAGAGTATAGTTGAACTAGTTGAACTAGAGTTACGATAGGCACAAAGACAAAGACAATTTACTTCCTTACAAGGCAAAACATCAAATTTGAACAAGCATTGGACGTTGAACGTTTGATTTGAACGTTTTTAAAAGATACATTTATTGAAAACAAATAATGTGATACAAACAAAGGATACAGAATAAGACATAAAGCTCTAAACTTTATGGCATTACGGTCGTTACCCCTATTACCCTTATTACCCAAATGTTGTACTAGGCTTAGGTTTAGGCCGTTACCCTTATTACCCTTATTACTCAAATGTTGTGCTAGGCTTAGGCTTAAGCCGTTACCCTTATTACCCTTATTACCCAAATGCTGTGAAAGAAAAAACCCACTTGGTGGGAAAAAGAAACATTTTTATCTTTTCAGCCAAGCAGAGAGGCGGACTCGAAGTAGAGATGCTTCGCCCCGTATTCTAACCGAGTGCCACTCCGCTATCCTTGCGGCTCGAGATCCCTAGGAAATCTGCTTATAAACTCGGGGTCGGTTTTTGTCACACCCCAAACTTAAATCCCGTACAATACTTTGCCGACTTATAGCTTTTGACAGAGTGCTCTATAGCAGAAACGGAAAGCAGATTCGGAATCAGCGTAAAATTCTGCATCTGGTTTCGATCATTTAGGCACCATGTCCAGTTGAAATTCCCTTGTTATTTCATCTACTCTAAAACTCAAAAAATCTTACCCAAAACAATGCACTCTTTATAGTAGCTTCCTTCAAGAAAACGATTCCTCGGGAAAAACAAGCAGAAAATAATTGTTGAATAGAAAATGAGAGAAATGAATTGAATGATGCGAAGAGGAATTCCTTGAAGATTCATTATTGTATAATCATATTGACTGATTTGGTAGTTCATCGTAGATTAACTCATTTGTAGAAAAATCAAAACTGAAAATTAGCTCTGAATCAAAGCTGAAAATTAGCTCTGAATTAAATCTAAATCTTTTTAAAAAAAGGAAAAAATATTGGGTTGTCCAGTTATGAATGCGCGTTTTTTACTATTTTGTAAATTTCTCAAGACACCGAAATCAAGAAAAAGATATATATGAGTATTATTCGAAAACTGAAGATCTCCTCTACATTTTGATATAAAAAGTTTTTGAATTTGTTCAGCTTTTGGGAAAATTGACTGCACAGAAGAAGAGGTGGCCAAAAAATGGAAATGTGCCTTTGGATTTAAGTTTTGGCTCCGCTCAAATTGAGTTAACCGTTTGATGTTTGGCCAATAGATATATCAATACAACTTTTTTTAATATAACAATTTCAGAGCATCTTTACTTTTCTTTTCTTTTCTGGGCGGTTATTTTACACCATAAAACTTGAGGAATAGCTCAGCTGGGATGGATTTTTTCGAAAACGACCTCTCCCTTTGTGCAGTCAATTTCCCAAAAAGTTGAATGAATTCGAAAACTTTTTTATTCCAAAATGTAGAGGAGATCTTCAGCTTTCGAATGATATATATGTTACGTCCGAATCCATCTCTGAGTCGGACGTCCATCTCTGAGTCGGACGTCCATCTCTGAGTCGGACGTTCATCTCTGAGTCGGACGTTCATCTCTGAGTCGGACGTCCATCTCTGAGTCAAACGTCCATCTCTGAGTCGGACGTCCGTTTCAGTGGAGAATGAATCTCCTCAGATTCGGACGTAACATATATAACACTCATATACATCTGTTCGATATCTTGAGAAATTTACAAAATCGTAAAAACGCGCATTCATAACTGGACAACCCAATAGAAGAATCACTTTTTCAAGTGTTGCCTGAATTTGAGTCAATAAAGGAAATTTTTTTATAATGAGAACTATTTTAGAAAGTTTTGCGCACGTTTCCAGTCTCAATCGGAAGGAAATTGTGTTGTCTCGGCTAACAAATTACAATTTCTCTCATTCGACGCAAAGTCTTCACAAATTGCCTGTTTCAAGAAATATGATGACTTTCGAAAATAGTTTTTTATAATCTTTGGCTTTCAATTTTTATTTGCAAATAATCAAGAAAAACAAGTTGACTTAGAGAAACAAATTTTCATGTTTAAGCTCCTAAGGGTGTCTACTTCTTATGTTCATACCGTAAATACTGTAATAGTACCCCACCCCCATAATGACGGTGCGGAGTGTTGCGTAGTCTAGCTTTGAACTAGTTTTTCTCGACACTGGTTTATGCTACAATGCGCGCTTAGGTATCAAAAAATAGCCCTGAATTTCAGCTATTTTTTGATACCAAAGACGCATTTTTGAAAGTGCGGGCGCTTTGAAAAAAAATGAAATACCAAAAAAACTTTTGCGACTACGCGACTGTACGAGGGGGACGGGGTACTATTACAGTAATTACGGTAGGTCACTTTTGTCTAAGCACATTATCTAGAGAATTTGCGGCTAAAATGTAAGGATGGATTATTTCTTGTATAAGGACATCGTTTCTATGTTATTTGTATTCGGTTACTTTTGTTATTATGAAAATGAATTGTTTTAAAGATCTCATCAGAAAATCCTGCCAAAATAAGAAAATTTATTAAATTAAAATTTCACTTTAGTAAACCCGATTTCAGGAAACTGTACAAGGGGGTAAAATTCCTAGACTGTGGTTATTTGGCAGTGGCAATGAATGAGATTTGATTTTTGTGACGAGGAGATGGTCAAACGATGTATAAGGACCCTGTATAAGGACAAAAAGCATTTAACACCAAGTTTTTTAAATATAGAAATTTCTGTCAAGTAGAAATCAATTCTTTTAGACAAAAAAGAAATGATTGAAAGAAAATTTCATGAGCAACATGACAAAGACTCTTATGAAAGAAAGAATTTTTGAAAGAAACAATTCAATTGTCGGGAGAAATCGTGAAGCTTTTGCATGAATTCATAAGACCAAAAAAACACTTTGCACGACGTCAAATTTCACTTTAATACATACAGTACTGGACAATGAAATATGATATTTGAAAAACGATCGTCACTTTCGTGAGGGTTAGTGAGGGATTTTAAAATTGAGTTCAAAAGTAGATAGTTTTTCATTATCTTTATTGTGATGAGCTGTGGGAAAAATTGAAATTCAGATGTCGATTATCTCTTCCGAATTTCGGCTGAGAATGCAATGGGCGCCGGTCCGCCAGTCGAGACATCGGCCACCATCAAATTGCCCAAGAAAAGTGGTATGTTAAAGATTTACATTTATAAATATTCATACAAGTTTCTACTATAAATAAAATTGAAATTGAAATATTTGAAATATACATTTCTTCTGTAAATATTTCAAATAACTTATTGTGGAATGTTTTAAAAGCAGACGCACAACGCGACACAACGAGGAGGTACAGTAAATTCAGCGTAAAAACATATTAGAAGGAGGGAGTCTCACTAGGAAATGTTGTTAACTTATCGTGGTTTTTGACTGGAAATAGACATGGAAATAACCTACAGTACTGGACAATGAAATATGATATTTGAAAAACGATCGTCACTTTCGCGCCTCTGTAACTCCCTTGTCTTTGAGTTTAAACTATTAGTGTTATACATTTTCTGAAAGCTCTTTTCAAGGGCTACACAATGGTAATACTAATATTTAGAAATACCGTATTTTTTGAAGCATTTCAGCGCGCGCGAAAGTGACGATCGTTTTTTTTTTTGTTTTTTAGATCTTGAAATTTTAACCCCAAATGATCTTGAAGCTCTAGTGGATCCCTGACGTTATCTGTGCTACCCATAAATTACATACCGTAATTACTGTAATAGTACCCCGTCCCCCTCGTACAGTCGCGTAGTCGCAAAAGTTTTTTAGTATTTCATTTTTTTTCAAAGCGCCCGCACTTTCAAAAAAATGCGTCTTTGGTATCAAAAAATAGCTGAAATTCAGGGCTATTTTTTGATACCAAAGCGCGCATTGTAGCATAAACCAGTGTCGAGAAAAACTCGTTCAAAGCTAGACTACGCAACACTCCGCACCGTCATTATGGGGGTGGGGTACTATTACAGTGTTTACGTTATATTATATCGTGTTGCTTTTTATTGGCCCTTTTCGTGTTATGTGTATGAATTCATGTGTATTAATCTTAAATCTAGCGCACTTTATCTCGGGTCCTGAATAAAGTATCTACAGTACTGGACAATGAAATATGATATTTGAAAAAAGATCGTCACTTTCGCGCGTCTGTAACTCCCTTGTCTTTGAGTTTAAACTATTAGTGTTAAACATTTTCTGAAAGCTCTTTTCAAGGGCTACACAATGGTAATATTAATATTTAGAAATACGGTAAAGACAAGGGAGTTACAGACGCGCAAAAGTGATGATCTTTTTTCAAATATGGTACATCATTGTCCAGTACTGTATTCAAATTGTTTTTTTTTTTAATTACTCAAAGAAAATAGTTTAATTCTGCAAACAAAAAGCTTTCAAGCTTTTCAATTCCACATACGCTTTTCCCATTTCAAGAATAAAAAATATTTATCATAAACCACACAAAAATAGATTCAAACTGCACAACCCGTGAGTCACTAAACTATTGTAAAAAAAAATGCTATACAATGCTATAGTATATAAAGAAAATTCGAAATTCTAGAGTCAGAGCGACTCAAATCGTTGGAAGATAGCTTCTATTCGTGTTATTTTGATTGTTTTCTTTTGAATGATGATGCGCTGGCTGGGTTTTCATCGCGAAACGAGCTGCATCGCTTTGAGCTCCATTCAAATATGGGAGATAATTTGAAGTGATCGGGGACTGCAATTTGAATTTGAACTGCAACTCACATAAGCAATTCGATGGTAGAGTGTGTACAACAAGCTCGATTTTGCATTTCAATCAAATTACTGTTAAATACTGCACATGCAGATTGATTAGGTTTTGAAATGAATTTAAGTTATGAAGTCAAATAAAAGATTCCAGCTAAGGATCTAATTATTGAAAGAATCAAATGAGTTTGTCTAACGTTTCTTTTTGGATTTTTCTCTCTCTCTCTCTCTTTCTTCCTTTCTTTCTTCTTCCTTCCTTTCTTCTTCCTTTCTTTCTTCTTCCTTCCTTTCTTTCTTCCTTGTCTTTCCTATTTCTTCCTGGACAAACAAGGCACCGGTAGCTCAGTGGTAGAGCATCTGCCCGATAAGCATAAGGTTGATGGTTCAATTCACCCTTTCCGAAGTTTAATTCGTTGTTAAGTCTAATTCGTTGTCTAATTCGTTGTCTAATTCGTTTCCCCATCAAAGTTGATAACTTTTTAAGATATAGACCATTTTCAGTAAACTCTTGACATTTTAGGGGATTAATGTAGCTTATTACTGTCCGTAGACACTTTAGAATACTTAAAAATCTATTTTTCTACCTTAACAAAAAAGTGGAAAAAAATTGGAAATGAGGGGAATCGAACCCGGATCAAACCGCTCGAGGCGCGAGCACACTATCCACTACGGTAGCCGGTTGTTATTTTCAGGGAAGTAATTCGACCGTATATCGCGGCGGCGCCGTTTTTCCAAACTTCAAAAGCATTTTCTTTGTAAAGTTTGTATTGAAAATTGTATGTAAAATTGAAAAACACGTGTCCCTTAAAATTTTAAGAGTTTTGAGATCGTTTTCATTTCCCAACTCGAGTTGAAACGCTAGTAAGCCTAAAGATTTAAATATCTAAAAGCCTAAAGATAAAAATATTCAATCTTAGTAGCTTGAGCTACTAAGATTGAATATTTTGAGCTAAGAGCCTGAGCCTGAGCTGAATGCCTGTAGGCAACTGTAGTAAAAGAAGCTCTTTTGCATGACTCTTAAACTTTCTCACCTTTTTCGATGTCGGCGTTAGCGGCTCTTCTTTCACTTTCAATTGATAGCCCTGAACAGAAATTGAAAAAAGGATTATAAAAAATTCTTTTATCATTACCTTTAAATAATCATGAGCCAACAATTCAGTGCACGACCATCTCTTCTCCGGATTCATATCAAAGCATTTCTGAAATAAATTGTAAACAAATATTGATCAATATTGATTTACCAATAAGAAATCGATTTGAGTGCTCGTAGCATTTGGTAATTTCATCGTTAACGGCTCTTCCGCATCCGCTTCGGGAATCGTTAAGCCATAGAAAAATTGATTGGAACGGAAAATGGAGAGATGTCGAGGCAGGAATTCGCCTGAAACGGCTCTTCGGTAAAAGTGAAACTTGTAATCTTTTTGTTATTCTTTTTTCTGATTCTGATTGATTCTGATTCTGATTGATTCTGATTCAGCTCTTTTCAATTACTTGGAGATGAGTAATCAAAAGGAACGAAGCTCTTTCTATCATGCCAAAGCTTTGGCACGATAGAAATATCGTGCCAAAGCTCTTTCTATCATGCCAAAGCTCTTTCTATCATGCTCTTTGCTTTCTTTTATCATGCCAAAGCTCTTTCTATCATGATTTCATTGTATGATTGAAATTTTACCAACCAATACTCTTCCGAATGAGATACAATTGATCGATATCGCTTCTTCCTGGCCATAAAGCTTCACCTAAAGTTTAAAAATTGTTGATAGCCTTGATTGCCTTTTCTTAATCAAAAAAAATGTTAGCTCTTTTCCGTTATCGAGAGTTTTCGAATGAGTAACCGTGCTTTGAAAGTTATAACTTTAATTAGAGATATGTTATTGTTAACTTTTATATAGTTTTAGAGAACACAGTTCTATCAATTTTATACAAAGTACAACCAAATTAAAGGCAAAAAAAACTGTTCCCAAAGGTTTGGGCAAAACAAGCCGGCTCATTCGCTCACCGCTCCTTTCCCTTTAAGGATTGCAATAGGCAAGTACCTGATACCAGGTCCTCTCTGCCATATTAAGGGCTGGTATGACTAATTTCTCCGGTATTAGCAAGTGAAATCAGCTTTGCAGATGAGTTTCAAGCTTGAGTCTCGCGGCTACTTTTGGCTTAACTGGGGTATTGGGCCTTCAAAGTCCACATAAATAGCTTTGATTTTGAGCTTGCATTTTGAGCGAAACTAGTAAGTTGAGCCAAACTACTAAGACTTAACAAAAAAGCGGAAAAAAATTGACAATGAAAGGAATCGAACCAGGATCAAAGGTCTCGACGCGCGAGCATACTATCGTTTCGCTCAAAGTGTATCTTTTTGGAAATTTGGCTATAAGCCTAATTTTTGATTCTCTACAACTTTTCTATTGACACCAAAATGGGTTTCTTTTGAAGAAAGTGCTCAAACTGGGACACTGGGACAGCTCCAGTCCTCCATTTTTGAGTCTCACACTTGTCTCACACACAAACCAAAATCCTACTACGAAAGAGGAATCCGCAAATTGCCTGTAAAATCGGCAGAAGTCGTCAATAATAATGGAAATTATTTCGAATGAATCGATGGTTTTATGTTGAATAAATTTTAGTTCAAAGTCCCGCAGTTTTCAATTCACCAACCCAATATATAAGCAAACGATAATATCTCTTTAAACAAAGTTCAAAGCATGGCTACTCATTCGAAATTTTAGTAACAGATCAAAAAGTTTCATAACAAACCGGTGATCATTTCCGCGAACACACAACCGATTGCCCAAATGTCAACTGGCGGACCGTATTGGGTATCGCCCACAAGCAACTCTAGAATCACACTTGTATAACTTACAATTAAGAGGGTTTAAGAAGTAAAAAGTCATCTAGTCATACCTGGACTTCGATACCATCTAGTTGCCACGTAATCCGTGTACATCTCGTTTGTATCTAAAGAAGAAATTGTAATGAAAATAGTGGCTATTTTTAAAAAATGCCCTACTTTTCGGTTGTTTAAAGCTTACTTATAATTCTCGCAAATCCAAAATCAGCTAGCTTCACCACATCGCTTTTCGTCAACAAAATGTTCTCTGGTTTCACATCGCTGAATTTTTTTTAAGGTTTGCCATGAATTTAAATGTTTTCTTACCGGTGAATACAATTGTGAGCGTGACAAAATTGAACGGCCAACAATAATTGATAAAGAACTTTCTTTGTGAGATCCTCAGGTACTCTAAAAATAAAATTTGCCGAACTTGCCGAGTTCGCTGAGTGATTTTGATTTAAAAGCCAAATTTGCAGTAAGCTATCAGATTTTGGGAAACAAGATCGTTGTCAATGTTTAAACAAAAGTTTTCCTAGTTCAGGCTAGTTCAGGCTAGTTCAGGTCAGGCCACATTTTGGCCACTCTTTGGCCACTCTGGCCACATTTTGGCTGGGCCTTTTTGTTGGCAGCTTTGATTGGCTTTTGATTGCCTTTTGACTGACTTGAAACTGGTCCATTGAATAGTAATATCGCTGTTTATTTTCAAGGGAACTCACCCATTCGGATTCTTTTCCAAATCGTGAAGCACTGTTCGATCACAGTGCTCAAATACCAAATGCAATTTTCGATTTCTTTTAAAAACTTCAATGAGACACACCAAGTTCGGGTGTTTCAATTGCTAAAATCATTTGAATAAACTAATATTTCAAATCCAAATCGACCTTTAACATTCGGATCTCTCGTAGTGCGATCTTTTTGATTTGTGGATCATCTTCGGTTTCGAAGAATTTCTTGATAGCAACGATCTGAAGGATAAGAAAAGGATAAGAAAGTGAGTAATTGTGTTAAACAGACAGGCAGTTCAGTTTCAGTTTAAACAAATTCATGTTAAACTTTAGAATATTGCTCTAGCTAGTCGTAGAACTTTGGTTAATCTAGCAATCATTGGTTAATCTAACAAGTCGTAGAACTTTGGCTAATCTAGCTCTAGTTGAGTTTCTGATTTTAACGGTTTTAAATCAAAGCAAAGCTCTTTTAGCGTTTTTAGCACATTCGCGATCAGCCATAACTCCGCCCCTTTTTTGGTCCGTTTGCCGTTGGCAATCCACGAATTTTTCCTCGAAACTTGACTGGGTTTCTTTGAAAAACGTTGAATTTTGATTTCATTTAATAGAAAATTTGATTTTGAGTCGAATGAAAACAAATTCAACGTTTTTTCAAGCAAACTCGACTAAGATACGAGCAAAATAGATTGCCAACGGCAAACGAACCAAAAAAGGCGCGGAGTTCAAAAATGTCTGTTCGCGATGACGGCTTTTTGAGCGTAAAGTCGCGTAGTCTACTGTTTTACTGATAATTTGGTGAAAATCTAAAGATAAACTAAACTATTGTAGTCATTCGATAGCCCTGAATCTCCTCTTGAAAATTAGCACAAAGTTACCAAGAACTTTCTACAAAATGAATAACAAAATCCTTAAAAACGAGTTGTCACCAAAAAAATCGTCATTAGTACGATCCCAAATATTGTCGTGAATGTGTTAAATCTGAAGATGTCTCCCCTTTTCATTCATTCTCCTAATCATCAAACGTTTGGAGAAAAATCGTTTGTAAACTTTTTCTAAGCTCCTTTCTGATTCGAGCAAGCTTTAGGCCGTCGTAACCCGTAAAGTTGTTGCTTGATTTTTATCTTTTACAGTCTTAGTTACTGTGATATCAACTAGCCTAGAGATAGGAAGAGTAAAAAGATTTATAAAGGTTAAACTTATAGAGATTTGAGTCAAAGGTTACGGTAGTTTGAGCATGCTCTTCTTGAACAGAATTGGCGTTTGGAGAAAGTGTAATTGAAAGGAAATTGTTCACAAATTTGGCGGTATTTTGAGCGTACAGTCGCGTAGTCTACCGTTTTACTGATAATTTGGTGTCAATTCAAAGATAAACTAAACTATTCTAGTCATTCGATAGCGCTGAATCTCCTCTTGAAAACTAGTACAAAGTTATCGAGAACTTTCTACAAAATGAATAACAAAATCCTTAAAAGCTTGAGTTAGCCCCAGAAATCTTCGTCGTTAGTAGTATCGTCGTAAGCATGTTAAGAATTTCTTTGAAATCCTTTCCTCACCTGTCCCGTGTCTCGATTTCTGCACTTGAACACGACTCCATACGATCCTTCACCAATTTTCCCCAATCTCTCGTATTTTTCCATCATCTCGGAGCGTCGGCGAATGCTTCTGCAAAAAGATTTATCAATTCAATGAGTAAACTTTGGTAAGATTTCGATTTAGCTTTAGCGATTTAGATTTAAGTAAGCTTGACATGGTTTTTTTTGGATAAATTCAACAATTGATTATTGACAACAATTGATTCAACAGCAATTGATTCAACAGCAATTGATTCAACAGCAACTGATTCAACAACAATTGATTCAACAACAATTGATTCAACAACAATCAACAACAACAACTTTTAAGCGCTCAGAATGAAATTTGATTGAAAAGATTTATCAGAAAACAATTTAACGCAAAAACACCAAAGGAAAGGAGAAAAAAAATGGATAACAACAGGTTATTTTTCGGGTTTTCGTTACAATTTCTCCTTTTTTTTCCCTTCAAATACAGATTCTTCTTTTCGGGATAAAAATTTTTCGTTTCCATGACAATTCAAGTCAACAGCTTGGAAAAAAAAGAGGGAAATTTGTCTAAGCAAAGAGAAAAAGAAAAAAGAAAAATTCGAAGGGAATAGGGAATCGACAATTTGTAGGAAATTGAAGTTACGTTTTAGTTTTTTAGTTTTATAAGTGATTTATATTGACGTGAGAAAATGGGGGAAATTGGAAGTGATTACTCATCTTTAAAAGTAAACAATAAGAATTTAGAAATGAAAAGCTATTCAGTCTTTTGGGCTATTCAGTCTATTCAGTCGTAAAGGCTTTACGTTTTGCCTTACTGAATAGGGATCACTTGCCGATACCAAATTAGGGATTCCAAGCATTTCAAAATATCTTTTCACACGAATAATTTGGTACAAGGAATACACAAGCACAATTCTAAGCACACAACCCTGAGCCCTAATAGAAGAAAAAACCATAGGGAAGAAAAAACGTATATAGATTGATAAAAAGAAACGATAGCCGGTGGAATTGAACCCTTGACCTTCTGATTAACTAGGGAAATGCACGAAATTCTCGTGAGCTTTCCAGATCACATACATCTTACTAACAAGGGAAGTTTAGCTGGCTGAGCCGGCCAAATGACATGCAAATTGCACCATTCGAAGCAGGATTTCACGTTGATTCCGAATCTGCTTTTCTGTTTTGGCTGAACGCTATTCTGGCAGGAGTTATCAGCGTCTAAAGTTTTGTTAAGACTCTGAAAATATAGGTTTTTGAGTCTTAGGCACCTTCTGCGTGGCCTCGATTCTGGTAGACCGTGGCCGTGCCGGTAGAGCGTCTGTGTCCGAGGCCAAAGATCAAAGTTTGATTAAACTGTGATCTCGGAAGCTGGTCGATGTCCGAGAACACAAAGAACGCGTTTTCACATTGGGGAATATAAGCAAAAAAAAATCCGAGACGGGGACTCGAACCAGACGCTCTACCGGCCGGCTACCAGAATCGAGACCGCGCAGAAGGTGCCTAAGACCAAAGAACCTATATTTTTAGAGTGCTAACAAAACTTCAGATGCTGACAACTCCTGCCAGAATAACGTTCGGCCAAAAAGGGAAAACAGATTTGGAATCAATGTGAAATCCTGGGTCGAATGGTACAAGTTACATGTCATTTGGCCGCCTCAGCCAGCTGACCTTCCCTTGTAAATCAAGTATGGAGATTCATAATAAGCTTGCAGACGCGTAAAAATTTAATTGAAATTTCGAAGATAAGCTTGAAAGAGTGCTTTTCAAACACTGGAATATGGGATATTTAAAGCAAAAAAAAATCAAAATATGGGAACGGGACCGAACTCCGATCTTACGACCGAGAGACCGCTCCACTATCCACTAGGCCACCGGTGCGCATATCGCACTGATTGAAAAGCACCCTTTAAAGCTTCATTTCAATTTTCTTCAATTCTTTAAATTCTTTAAAGCTTCGAAATTTCAATTTAATTTTTACACGTTTCCAAGCTTATTTTGACGGATTTTGATTTCAGATTATGAATCTCGATACTCTATTTGGTAAGCTGTAAAGCTCACGGGAAGTTCGTGCCTTTCCCTAGTAAAATACAAGGCTCATAGCCAGTCGGCAGATTTGGTGAAAACTGGATTTGCTTAATTAAAATTGAAGAATACTCCATAAAAAACACTTCTTAAGAAAAGACTTGAAGTGACAGTAAACACTAATGCTGACAGCTTGGCCTTTAAGACTTTAGGAAATTTTTGCTGATTCAACCCACCCCTCACGTTTCGCTGGTGTTCCTGGCTCCTTTTTTGCCATTAAAACTTATCTCAAATATGAATAAACTTCTAGAATGAGTTAAATGAAAGCTAAATGAAATTCTGAATCATTGAAACATTTTTGTGGCCAGCTTTTGAGCAGCTGAAAGTTGAGCGCTGATAAACTAATCACAAGAACTACAGGAAGTACAATGAAGAATTGTGAAATATTGATTGGGAAAGAATTTAATGTAAAGTGTACAAGTGAATGAAAACTAAACTAATCTAAGCGGAAAACGCTTACTAAAGTTCGCCTTTTCCACTGGGTAGGTTCACGTTGTTCATGCAATCTAGGCGCACCCCTTTTTGCCAGTGACTGCGCAGAGATGGACAGACAGACAGACAGACAGACGGACAGACGGACAGACGGACGGACAGACGGACGGACAGACAGACGGACGGACAGACGGACGGACAGACAGACGGACGGACAGACAGACGGACGGATGGACAGACGGATGGGCAGACGGATGGACAGACGGATGGACAGACGGATGGACAGACGGATGGACAGACGGACAGGCAGACACTTCTGCTTAGATGATAGATCCTCATCCAAACCCACCTTGCCGCAGCTGTAGCGTGAACAAGCCTTTCAATTGTGTATGCAATGGAATATTCAAGTGAATGCATGGACGAATTTTGATCAAATTTTGTTCAATCTGTTTACAATCGTTAATAACAGGCTTAATCTTTCTTTTGGACAAAAGGCCAACTATTGGATACACAATAATATTGCCAAGAAAAACCCGTTTTTTTTTTCGTTTTAAACTTCAAGATTTCATCAGTACTAATTTCTTCACACCCATCAAAAAAAGAATGAAAACATTGGAGAAGCAAAGAAAAACGTAATTATTTTTGGGGTTTTTAGGTGAGAAAATTGCTGTCGCTGGGAAATTTGTGTTGATTTTGAGGTCTTTTCGTTTTTTTTTATAGGAAATAGTACATTTTGCGGGAAAATTCTCATAGTGAGACTAATTGACTTTTGTCTTTGTCTTTAGTACTTTGTCAACTAGTAACTGCTCTTAAAATAGACGCAGTTTTTTAAAAAAATAGCTTATTTGTATCTTATTTGTTTTATTGTGAAATGAAGAATACGGGCACGGAGGAGAGTGGTCAAAAGAGTGTTTTAAGGGCAGAACAGGTAAGGCTAGGCTTTGCTTGGCCCTAGCGTTCGGTTGGTTGACAATAAACAAACGCCATATTTTAGCCCTTAAAAGTAAGTCGAGTTTCAAATAATATTGGGTATGAAATGGCGGCGTCTTCGGACGAGCTTTTGAAAAAACTAAATTGTTCATCTGAAGACGTCCGAAGTAAACTATAGTTCATCCGAAGACGTTCAAACTTAACTAAAGCTTATCCGAAGAAGTCCAAACTGAACTAAAGCCCATCCAAAGACGTTCAAACTTAACTAAAGCTCATCCGAAGAAGTCCAAACTAAACTAAAGTTCGTCCGAATATACATTTCATAATCCTCAACTCAATAGAAAGATGTTCTTTCATAAGTTGTTGCTGGGAAAACAAAAGAATGATGAGAACCGAGATTCATACCCGATTACCGCTTTACCAATGAGTTACAACGTTTCCCAAAGTCCAGGCCTTTTTCATTTACTTACCTTCCTTTTTGCCTTACTGCCTTTCTAACTTCCCTACTTCACGTACTTCACCAATTTTAAAAACTTACACAAAAACGGATCGAATAAGATCATTTGTATCCAACAAATAATCAAGTGTGTGCTCATGGCCATTCAGGCTCATCCAGTGATTGTTTAAAGGAGGAATTGTGAAAATAGAGATTGAATCAATAATGGAGTGAATCTTTGAAAAGATTTTGACGCAAAAGATATGAAATTTTTTGTAGACGAGAAAATGAGAGGATTTGAATGGACTTGGGGGGTTTAGGCATTCCATTTAGAAGCCCTATTTCAATTGGAAATCCCGAAAAGATGCTCGACACACGCAAAATAAATAAAAATTTGCGGTATTCTATAATTATTGGTGCTGGATTTGAATTTTAAAAGCAGTTAATCTAGTTTGGGGGTTTCTATCTTTCAATGCTTGAACTGGAAACTGTGATTTGGCGTTCAGTATTCGACTTCTTTTCAGTAGATTAACTACCAAGCGCCAAGTTCAACCCTAATCTGTTAAATATTATGTAAAATATTGAAGCCCTTAGTCTTAGCGACATTTATTTATTAAATTTTAGATTTTAAATAGATTTTTCAATTGAAAACAGGTTTAAATAGGTGAGCGCGATGAGCGTTTACCTCCAGCGCACTTACAATGCTTCTTTGAAGAGCTAGGTGGCTTTGCTCAGGATGGTTTAGATCTAGAAATGTTCCCCAGGGTTTCAGCTTTAAAATACTATATACCGTATTTACTCTATTAGTGGGGTCCCCCACTATTTTTTCAATCCCCTTCCAGACGACCCCACTATTAGAGAGGACCCCACTATTAGAGAGGACCCCACTATTAGAGAAATTTAAAAGAACATAAAACCAAAGTTTTAAATTGAAAAGATATAAATTTTTCTCCGAAATTCTTGACAAAACAAGTTTGGCTTCATATTTTATTTAGCTTTAACCGTAACAAAACATTAACAAACAGTAAAAGAACTAATCCAAGAGATCAACAATTGATGTATCACTTTCGTTACCAATATTAGAGAGGACCCCACTATTAGAGAGGACCCCACTAATAGAGTAAATACGGTAGTGAATTCAATTTTGATCTGGGTTTTAGCTAAAAAATCGAGCCTCTTTTGTAAAGTGTAAAGAACTCTTTGATCACCCTGTAGTACTCATTCAAGAGCTTGTAAAATGAGTTGTATATCTCCAATCAGGAAACTTTTAATAGAGAAATGTAGCCAAGATTAAGGGCTTTAATATTTATATAAGTTTTAACAGATTAGGGTTAAACTTGGCGCTTGGAAGTTAATCTACTAAAAAGAAGTCGCAGTAAATACCGAAAGTAGCTCGAAGTCCAAAAATTGATAAAATTTATTATTTTTGGCAACAAATGACTTTTGTTTTCTAAAATATGAACTTTCTTTCAGATCTCCATTCCAGAATGCAAATCATTCACTAAAAAAGAAAAAAAAGCGGTTCATTGCAAAACTAGCAACGATTCAAAATCTAAACCAAAGCTGAGACTTTTTCATGAGTCATGAGTCAATCAACTGTTACAATACAATGCTTACATTGTTGGACTTACAAAATCCCTACCGATTAGCAAAGAAGAGATTGTTCTCAAGTGCCAAAAGGGTTTCCATTTGGTGAGTGTTCATATCGGATCCATCTCTGAAATCGATCTTTTCGGAAATTTGGGTCTTTTCATTGTAAAAAGCTATCATATGCAAGACGTCAAAGCTAATTTAATTCTTTTTCACATCAACATTCTCCAACTACGAGATAAAACACTTTATCTAGTCGATCCATAAGGGTATTGGATTTGTAGAGAAAATTCAGGGTGAGGCAATATATTGGGTTGGTGAATTGAAAACTGCGGCCTATTTTCATATGTGACAGTTTGAGCACTTTCTTCAAAAGAAACCCATTTTGGTGTCAATGGAAAAGTTGTAGAGAATCAAAAATCAAGCTTATATCCAAATTTTCAGAACGATTCAAAAACTGGTTTTCAAGAAATACCAAATTTACGAAACTTTCACAAAACTTGCATTTCAAGCGAAACTACTAAGTGCATCTTTTTGGAAATTTGGCTATAAGCCTGATTTTTGATTCTCTACAACTTTTCTATTGACACCAAAATGGGTTTCTTTCGAAGAAAGTGCTCAAATGCTCAAACTGGGACATCTCCAGTCCTCCATTTTTCAGTCTCACACTTGTCTCACACACAAACCAAAATCCTACTACGAACGAGGAATCCGCAAATTGCCTGTAAAATGGGCAGAAGTCGTCAATAATAATGGAAATTATTTGGAATCAATTGATGGTTTTATGTTGAATAAATTTTAGTTCAAAGTCCCGCAGTTTTCAATTCACCAACATAATAGATCAAAATTTTCTATCATTCGAAAGCCAGGTGTCTTCTAGCTATATAAGCAAATGATTATGTTTTTTTGAGTTTCTCGATATTAAGAACCCAATTAATCAAAACTTTTTAGCAGTCAGAAACTAATCCGCGCATGCTAGTACTCAAATATCCAGTTCTGACTTGTAACAACTATGGGACATCTCGGAAAAGGCAACAGTTTATCAAGTAACAACAATATAACAACATTCAATAATGTGTCTGAGCACCGTTTTTTTTTTAGTAAGCTCAAAGAGCCGTGAAAGTTTTTCGATTCAATCCGCAAATCATTTCTAGCATCTCTAGGAAAAGCCAAAAAAAAAATTTCGCGAATTTTGTTGTTCTCGTTGCTATTGTTAAATTGTTTAGTCAGCTAAACTATTTACAAATAAAAGTAAAACATTTCTATTTTTACAATACTTTAAAAACAAACTTTCTCGTAATAATCGGATCTTTCCAAGGTTTAGAGTGATGCACAGGATAAGTCGAAGCTGTTGATGGAACTTTGTCAAGTGACTGAAAAAAATGAGCTTTTAAGCTAAAAGAGCTTTTAGAAGAGCTAAAAGAAAATTCTATTAGATTGATTCTGTTGGATTTCTTTTCTTTTCTTTCTTTTCTTTCTTTTCTTTCTTTCTTTTCTTTTCTTTTCTTTTCTTTCTTTTCTTTTCTTTATTACATAGAAATCTTCTTATTTCTTCCGATTGAATAGATCTAAATGGAAAGAAAGATTAAATGAAAAGAAAAGAAAAGACAATGGAAACAAAATTTGTCTTTCATTCTTTCATTTGAGATTTGCGGGATTACCTAAAATCAAAAAGAAAATGGGGTATTTGAAGAGAATTTCATGTACCATTCAAAGCAATTTAAACAATTTCAAATTCAAGCACTTACCCCGAAAGACCAGCTACTGTTTAGACTGGAGTGGTTTGCTTTGAGGTAACTTGGTGGCTCTCTTGATGGCGATCGGCTCAGATCACTGTCCGATCTAAAAAACAAATCATCATTTATTTCCTTTTGTGAAAGAGTCGATGTAGAACTCTTTTTTATGTATTCTGGAATCTTGCTGAACACTTTTTATCGACCTGAGCGGCAATAGATGATGCGGCGGAGGACCCAGCTTTGATGAAGGGATTGTGTCACGGCGGAAATCCCTAGAAATTCGATCATAACTTTTAAGGAATCAAATTTCGCTAAGTTTTGCAGAGTTTCGAAATTTCGGATTTTTAAACCTCGTATTTGTCTGTTGATTCCTCAAAAGGGTGGTCCGGGTCGAGCGCACGACGAGCAATGGACTTTTCTGATGGCGGTTTGGCGTTATGATATTTGGAGTCCTGTTATAGTTTCCAGATTACATTGAACTTTTACAACTTAACGTAAATAAATTTAGATTGTTAGATTGCCAATGAAAAAAAGGGCGCGGAGACGGACCTTTTATACGCACTGCCACAAGCAATCCAACTTTGAGCTCAAATATCTTCATGTTGGGATGTCCAATTTAAATATTCTTGGTGTCATTGGATGCGCCAAGTCTTTCTCTATCGATTGGTACAAAAACTATTTAAATTGGGCAGTCCAACACCAAGAAATTTGAGCTCAAAGTTAGATTGCCAATGGCAAAAGGGGCGGGACCCGGAACCTTTTATAGGCGCTCCGCCTTTTATAGGCGTTCAATTTAAATAGTTTTTGTACCAATCGATAGAGAAAGACTTGGCGCATCCAATGACACCAAGAATATTTAAATTGGATATCCCAACACCAAGAAATTTCAGCTCAAAGATAGATTACCAATGACAAAAGCGAGGGGCGAATATCAAATGTCCGATAACCGTTAAAAACAGCACACAAAAAAACACTTCCTACCTCTTATTAGCGTTGTTTTCCTTGTCCTTATTCGGATAGATGAGATGACTCGGTGGTGGAGCTGCCGGGGCGATGGAGTGCGCGAAATCCTTGTGATTTCCGCCTTTCTTCCACTCGGAAAACATCGTCTTCGCCCGCTTTCCCCTCTTTCACTCCAACATTTGCGCGTCTCGAATCTCCTGAAATTCTCTAATATTTCTTTCGCCTCGATTTTCTCTTCTAGACGATGATTGTGAAAAAGGTTTCCGGTCCTTTTTCCCCTTTTGAAATGCTTGGAAACCCCCTTGGATACGGCGTCATCTTCTCATCGTTAAACGTGAAAAAAATGGCCTTATGAGGCTTTGAGAGGAGAAAAACTCGTTGAGCATTGAAAGTTTCCGGTCATTTCATCGAATGACGAGAGTTGAAGGAGTTGGAAAGGATTGTTTGTGGATAACTGTTCATAAAATATCTTAAAAATTGATTTCTAGAGAAGTAAAAGCAATATTCTAGAGAAGTGAAAGCTAGATAGGCTAAATTGGAAATTTAACATTGATTTGGTGATTTTAAGCGATTGCTTTGAAAGCAGTTGATCTGAATTCAAATTAGGATAATGGTAAGCCAGATTTGAAAGAGTTTAGCTAAAATTTTAGCTAAACTAAAACTAAACTAGATACAAGAGTTAGTTAATTCTTTAGAATTCACAAAATCTTTAGTTTTTTTGAAGTTATCCAACATTTTACCACTTGATCTACCTTATTTCCTCTAATATTAGGTTGGCAACTTAATAATGACGCGTCACTACTTAACATGTTTTTTGTAATTTCAAGCACCGTTTCTTCCCTCTTTTTTGCATATATACAAAGTAAAAGATGTCTGCATAAATAACATTTAGTGCTCCGTATTTCATCATTCGCTTTTTGGCAAAAAATGGAGGACAAAAAATTCCGTATTCGAGCTGTATTGTTCTACGATTTTTAACAAGGAAAATCACCAGCTGGATCTCATCGCACGATCATCACTGTTTTTGGAGAGAAAAGTATAAACATTGGGCAATGTCAACGATGGTTTCAAAGATTCCAAGGCGGCGATGAAAGCCTCGTAGACGAGCCACACCAAGGACATCCTCCAGAAGTGGTCGATGATGACTTGCTCGCCTTAATTGAAGATTGCCCAACACTCACGGTTCGTGAGTTGGCAGAAATATTTTAAGTATCCCATACGACAATCGAAAACTATTTATACAAACTTGGGAAAAAGAATCGTATTGGAAAATGAGTTCCTCACGAATTGACCCAAAGCAACAAAATGGCCCGTGTCAATGTCACCTCAATTTTGCTACAAAAATGTAAATCAAACGACTTTTTTCACAGGGTTTTGACTTCTGACGAAACGTGGATCAACTACGAGAACGTTAAACGCAAAAATCAATGGCTACCTGCTGGGCAGACCCCTTAAACCACTCCAAAACCTGATATCCATGGGAAGAAGATAATGCTCTGTTGCTGGTGGAACTTCAAGGAATTGGTGCATTATGAAGTGCTGAAACCTGGCCAAACCGTCGATGCTGATCTTTATTCGAAGCAATTAATGAGAGTTAACGAGTCTTCGAAGAAATTGGGGCTCAAACCGGAGAGAGTCAGATTTTTACACGACAACGCAAAATCTCACACTGCAAAGATCACTTATAAGAAAATCGAGGAACTTGGCTGGAAAGTTTTGCCCCACGCGCCTTATTCACCTGATCTGGCTCCTTCAGATTACTTTTTGTTTCGGTCGCTGAAGCACTTTTTGGAGGGAGAAAAGTTCGATGATCATGCTCGGATCATAAAAGCAGTGAATGACTACTTCGCCTCAAAAACTCCCAAGTTCTTCGAGGATGGGATCCGGGATTTGCGCAGAAGATGGGAAGAAGTCATAGATACTAATGGAGAATACCTTTCGAATTGAAAGCTCTTCTTTTGTGTTTTTTTAAAATAAATGATTTGTTACATAAACGCGTCATTATTAAGTTGCCAACCTAATAGTAGTGCACCCTGAGCGTCGCCTAAATTCCCGAGAACCGCTTATCAGAACCTATCGATGTGGGGTCGGAAAATGTAGCTGACGATGAGATCTTGTGGGGGATTTGAGTGTTGAGCTTCTGCAAAAGCTTGGAAACCGTAAAATAGTCACCAACTCGGCTCGCTGGGGTGCACTACTATTAAAGAAAATACGGTTTTTATCAAAATAAGCCAAATCAAAAATAAAACTCAATCATGTGTGAAATTTGTAGTTAAGTCAACCAAAAAATAAAAAAGAATCTTTCTTTTTTATTTTTATCTTAAAGAATCCATCAATAAATCTTTCTTTTCTTTTATTTATCTCAATTTTTTGAGGATAAGACTTTAATCGGAGATTCTATCGAAGATTAAATCGGAAATCCCCCATTACGTTGATTAAAATAAAGAAAAGTTTGCAAAAGAAAGAAGTAAAAAAAAAAGTTAAATGAATGCGAAGTATTTTAAAGTAATGAATGTAAAGTAATGAATGTAAAATTTCTCTGGCTTATCTACAAGCTCAATGTAGCGTGAAAAAGGGGATTCTTTTGGTGATTAGGAGAATGAATGAAAAGGGGAGACATCTTCAGATTTAACACATTCACGACAATATTTGGGATCGTACTAATGACGATTTTTTTGGTGAAAACTCGTTTTTAAGGATTTTGTTATTCATTTTGTAGAAAGTTCTTGGTAACTTTGTGCTAGTTTTCAAGAGGAGATTCAGCGCTATCGAATGACTAGAATAGTTTAGTTTATCTTTGGATTTCCACAAAATTATCAGTAAAACAGTAACGACTACGCGACTTTACGCTCTAAATACCGCCGAATGTGTGAACAATTTCCTTTCAATTACACTTTCTCCAAACGCCAATTCTGTTCAAGAAGAGCATGCTCAAACCACCGTAACCTTTGACTCAAATCTCTATAAGTTTAACCTTTATAAATCTTTTTACTCTTCCTATCTCTAGGCTAGTTGATATCACAGTAACTAATACTGTAAAAGATAAAAATCAAGCAACAACTTTACGGGTTACGACGGCCTAAAGCTTGCTCGAATCAGAAAGGAGTTTAGAAAAAGTTTACAAACGATTTCTCTCCAAAAAAAGTCTCACCTATCCGTTCTACTAATGACGATTTTTTGGTGACAACTCGTTTTTAAGGATTTTGTTATTCATTCTGTAGAAAGTTCTTGGTAACTTTGTACTAGTTTTCAAGAGGAGATTAAGGGCTATCGAATGACTACAATAGTTTAGTTTATCTTTGCATTTTCACCAAATTATCAGTAAAACAGTAGACTACGCGACTGTACGTTCAAAAATACTGTCGTCGCAAAATTTCTTAAGCAACTTTTTGAGCTTTTGACTTTTTTGAGCAGCTATTTGTTAAAAGGTGATGCATTTTGTCATTTCTTATAGATCTATCGTTAACTGTTTGGGTATTTTGATGCTTTACGGTTAACGGGCGGAGGGGAGGAGAGGGTCGTTTTTGACCATCTTGTACCTCGACTTTAGATAGGTTTTTGTTAATAAATTTTGATGATATTAATAAAATTTCTTCAACTGGCTATAGCCTTTAGCTATTAGGTCGTTCGGATATAAACGAGCGTTTGCACTGCTTAACTCGTGAGGAAGCCATTTCCCGTATCTGATCGCCTTAGGCTTGGACTTATGGCGAAGGCTAGCGGCTAGCGCCTCGCACTAAGTCTATTTGGGTTTGGGCTGAACCCTCATTTTCTGGATCTCAGCCAGTTCCCGGATTAGTCTTAGGCTTAGGCTTAACTCGTGAGGAAGCCATTTCCCGCATCTGATCGCCTTTCCAATGGCGTGGAGATGCTCATCAATGGTAGAATTTGAACATAGAAACTGTTGAGCAAGTTCACACGTTGTTTGACATGGATCCGATTCGATTGGAGCCCTCAAAATATCTACCGATTGAGGTCGACGAGAGTGTTCATGATCCTCGAGACTTTCATCACCATTCCGAAAGCGTTGGAACCAGGCTCGGCATCGAGTTTCGGACAATATATCATTCCCAAATGCTTTGACCAAATCTCGATGAGATTCCGCGATTCCTATTTGGTTCCTATTTGATTCCTTTGCCCAGTTTGAAGTCGTAAAGTAGGCAGACGCAAACTTGAAATTTTTGAAGTCGGTCATCTAAAGCAAGAAAAAAAGATTTGAAAAATAAGAAATTATCCGTTTCCAAAGAGAAAGATTCCAAATATACACAAGATAACGTACTTTTAAATACAGAAAGACATGTTTTAAAAGCTTCTCTCACAACAATAAGTTTAGCAACGCTTGTTTATATCCGAACAACCTAATATTTCCTAAAATATGTAAACTTTTTCAAGCCACCATCTTGACTCTATTCTTTATTTAAACTTTTAATTTCCCTCAGTCTTTTTTGTAAATTCAGATGATTTATTATAACTAGATAGAGAGAAAACTCTCTCTGAAGGAAAGGATAGCAATTATGTTGCGGTGTAATCGTTAGCACATTTGCCCGGTAAACGAAAGCTCACGGGTTCGAGTCCCGGCGGTGCACAGGTTTTGATCTGTATGCACAGGTTTGATCGGTGCACAGGTTTTGATCTGCCCTAGTTCCAACTGTAGTTTGCCAAAAGGCACGTTTTTTGTACAAAATACAATAGGAAATCTTTTGAAAACGTTTGTGGATTTGAGAAAAGTGAGAAGAAATGTAAAATCTTGCGAATTTTGCTGATTAGAAGAAAAATGATCGAAGAAACAAGATCTAAAAGCTGCAAAAATCTTTCCCCATCGAAGATTCTTTGTTTCAATTCTTTGTCTCAATCTTTTTTCGCATTTGTTTTGTGAACGTTAAAATTTTCTGTGTTTTCTCTTTTCTTTTCTCATTTAACATGAGAAAATCACTCAGTTTCTATTCTTTTCTAAAAGTTTTGAATGCGAAATTTGTGCCTCAAACAGTGAGGAAAAATGTTTTCGAATATTCAAAGGGTTTTTGAAAACCCTTTGAATATTCAAATGGGTTTTTGGAATGGAGAAAAATGTGAAATGGTGAAGAAGAGTTCAAAGGATCAACGAATGCATTTATCTTTCACGAAAACAATAGATTTTATCGTCTTTTGAAGAAAATATCTTCTTTTTCTTTACCATCAAATTTGAGATTTCCACGACTGAAGGTGAACAGCTGAATGATTAATTGGATTTGATTGAAACGGCAATTTATTAGCTGGTTTTGATTAAAACGATCATTAACTGATTATTAACTTAACGATTTTATTAAATTAACGATTTTATTAGCTAATAGATCACAAGGTTACTGTCAATAATCATTTTTAAATCACTTTTACTAGGTTGGTGCAAATGAAATTTCGTTTTTTTACAAACATTAAAGTCATCCAAAATTTTTTTAGATAACAATTTATTTAAAACAATAAGCACCATTATTATCTATGACATCCCTCCAACGTTGCTACAGATTGCGGATCCCCTTCTCAAAGAACGCTTGATTCTGTGATGCAAAGTAGTTGGTCACCCAATTTTCGACTTCTTTTGCATTCTTAAACTGGCAATTCTCAAGGGAATGTTGCATCGATCTGAAAAGGTGAAAATCGGAGGGTGCTAAGTCTGGACCATACGGCGCATGTGGTAAGACCTTCCATCCTAGCTTCTCTAGTTCCTTACAAGAGGTTTTTGCCGTGTGAGCTGGAGCATTATCACGGAGAAAGTTGATAGTTGAGGGATTTAGGCCTTTTTCACGCAAAATTTCGTCAACCTTCTTGAGTTGTTGAATAAAATAAGATGAATCGACTGTTTTTCCGGGCTCTAATAATTCAAAATGAACAAGTCCATTGATATTCCACCAGCAAGACAACATCACTTTGCGCCCATGATAATCCGGCTTTGGAGTTGGAATTGGCGCTTGACCTTTGCTCAGCCATTGTCTTTTTCGAGAAGTATTATCAAAGTGAATCCACTTCTCATCCATCGTCAAGATATTCTCAAAAAAATGGCTTCTTTTCGACTTATGGAGCAAGATATGGCTGATCGAAACGCGTGCTCCCAGATTCTCAACACTCAATTGATGTGGAACCCATTGTCCATTACGATTTGTCTTTCCAATTATTTCCAAATGGCGTACAATTGTTGAATTGGAGATGTTTGGCAAGTTCTCGTGTTGTTTGCATTGGATCAGCTTCAATTCATTGTTGTCGATGGCTGTGGCACGATGTCCATGCGATTCGTCTTCAAGGGACTCATTACCATCTCGGAATTGGGCAAACCAGAGCTGGCATGATCTTTCGGTGATAACCTGTTCTCCAAAGGCGGAACAGAGATCACGATGTGAATCAGCAGCGTTTTTGCCCATTTTGAAGTCATAGAGAAGACACGTGCGCAGAACATACTTTTGATCCACCATGATCTAAAGCAAAAATCAATTAAAAAATGAAAGCTCTGACTTTGAAAAAATGCGAAAATAAAGTAAATATCCAAGAGTACAAATGCACAAAAGAACATCAAATAAGCTCTTCAGATTAAAAAAATAAGAACATTTTATATCGACCGAAATTTCTTTTGCACCAACCTAATAGCTTTCACTTTCGTATAGTTTCCAAATCTCTTCATCTCTGAATTTTCAGTTTTAAGTTCTTTTCTAGTAGATGATTCTGGGAACTCGAAATACCATTCAATAGCAAATTTTCTTGCGCGTCTTTTGAAGTTAACGCTGAACGCTGAACGCTGAACGCTGAACGCTGAACGCTGAACGCTGAACGCTGAACGCTGAACGCTGAACGCTGAACGCTGAACGCTGAACGCTGAACGCTGAACGCTGAACGCTGAACGCTGAACGCTGAACGCTGAACGCTGAACGCTGAACGCTGAACGCTGAACGCTGAACGCTGAACGCTGAACGCTGAACGCTGAACGCTGAACGCTGAACGCTGAACGCTGAACGCTGAACGCTGAACGCTGAACGCTGAACGCTGAACGCTGAACGCTGAACGCTGAACGCTGAACGCTGAACGCTGAACGCTGAACGCTGAACGCTGAACGCTGAACGCTGAACGCTGACACTGAACGCAAAGTGCGCCCGACAAAGAAAGCTAAGGCGTTTGCTAGAGCTTAAAGTACGGTCTACTTTTTTATATAGAGCAAGTCAAAAAAACAAACCTTCTTTGGATCAGTCGTCTGTTCCCTATTCAAAAGTTCATCCTCATCGTCGCGTCGAAATCTCTAGAAAATTCTCGATACTTTATACTAGTTTTCCAGAGGAGATTCAGGGCTATCGAATGACTATAATAGTTTCGTTTTTCTTTCAATTTTCATCAGCAAAACAATAGCCTACGCGACTGTACGTTTGAAAAGTCAAATGTGTTAAAGCTTCAACAAATAACCAACCACTCTCCATTCCGCAAGTTGTTTCTGAACTCCGATATTTAGAGGATCTGGCTCATTGCTCTGGAAGATTGAAAACTTTTCTATAGGCTTTTCTAGTGAATTCTTCAATAGCTGACTTGTTCTATTGGGTTGGTGAATTGAAAACAGCGGGCTATTGCCATATGTGACAGTTTGAGCACTTTCTTCAAAAGAAACCCATTTTGATGTCAATGGAAAAGTTGTAGAGAATCAAAAATCAAGCTTATATCCAAATTTTGAGAACGATTCAAAAACTGGTTTTCAAGAAATGCCAAATTTACGAATTTTCACAAAACTTGCATTTTAAGCGAAACTACTAACTGTATCTTTTTGGAAATTTGGCTATAAGCCTAATTTTTTGATTCTCTACAACTTTTCTATTGACACAAAAATGGGTTTCTTTTGAAGAAAGTGCTCAAATGCTCAAACTGGGACATCTCCAGTCCTCCATTTTTGAGCCTCACACTTGTCTCACACACAAACCAAAATCCTACTACGAAAGAGGAATCCGCAAATCCGCAAATTGCCTGTAAAATGGGCAGAAGTCGTCAATAATAATGGAAATTATTTCGAATGAATTCATGGTTTTATGTTCAATAATTTTAGTTCAAAGTCCCGCAGTTGTTCAAAGTTTTCAATTCACCAACTAGCTATGAACAAGTGACTAATCCTTCAAACTAAATTTACAGACTTACTTCGCAGTCAATTGAAATGGGCAAGAAGGAGATGAGGATGAAAGATGAAACAATCTGAGAGCTCTGTTATCAAGAAGGCTTTTAGGACCTTTTGAATTAGAACCGTTGCTCACTAAAACCAAATTCTCAACAGGTAAGTGTCGGAATATAATTCTTGTACAAATATAACATATTTTAGCTGAACTGCCTTAAATTTGGTGGTATTTTTGATACAAGTTCCACATATCTGCAAACCAAAACTAGCCGAGATCTCAACGTTGAAACAACAAGCTGAAAAGCTAATTTAATCTTTTAATATCCGATAAATGATTGATAAATTGATTTACTTTAATCATTTCTACATGAAATTCATCAAAATTCATCAAAAAAAACCCGTAATCCAGACAGTCTAGACTGAATACCCTAATCTAGACTGAATACCGTGATCTAGCTATTCTAGGCTGAATATTCACTTCTAGATTGAATACCGTGACCCAGACAGTCTAGACTGAAAACTCAAATCTAGACTGAATACCTGAATTATATTTCTACACCTAGCCGTCAATAATTTCTTTTTTTAACGAAAATCGATCCTAATTCAGATCCCTTCTTTAAAAATCCGATAAATTCAATCTACTGAAATAAAACTATTCAATTCGTAAGGTAAAAATATTCATTTACTTTTTCTTGTGAAGTTTTATTAAGCTAAATTTGGTTTGGTTTTGGTCTGTTTTGGTTTTGGTCTGTTTTGCTTTGGTCTGTTTTGATTTTGGTTTTGTTTGCCGAACTCTAGTTTGTAGACTTTTGAATGCATATGTCGTAGCCGATTATGAATGAAATTTTTTGGTAAATCTTTCTAGTAGAGCAACCCTTTAATGTATGAGGACAATATTATATCAATATTTATGAATTTCAGCCGAGTATGAAATGAGTGGATCTAGGCACGTCCAACCATCAACTATTTGGTATCATTCAACGCAGAATCATTGATAATTATGTTTGTATGTGGAAAATATTATATCATCCTGTAGCAAATTAAATTCTGCGTCGATTGGTACCAAATTTGTGAGTTTAGGTTAAAAATTACCGGCGCTACAACGTTTCATTCAAAATCGGCGGGACCCCCATAGCCGATTATGAATGAGTGGGTCTAGGAGCATCCAACCATCAAGTATTTAGTATCATTCAACGCAGAATCATTAATAATTATGTTAGATTTTTAAAATTAGAAAGATTTGATAAAAAGAAAAAAAATTAGAGCAAAAAAACTGTTTGTTCAAGAGGAAACTTTGAGGCCCCATAATTTGTTTTCTTTTTATCCAATCTTTCTAATTTTAAAAATTTAACATAATTATTAATGATTCTGCGTTGAATGATACCAAATACTTGATGGTTGGACGCGTCCGGACCCGCTCATTCATAATCGGCTGAAATTCGGCTGAAAAAATCGGCTACGACACATAAAACACTAGACCAGAGCTTTACAATGAACTTATTGTACAGCTGACATTGTAAATTGTGCCAATGTTAGCCATCGATAATCAGTTATCAACAATTTCTTGATTTCCTCCAAAAAAGAAAAAGAAACTAACTACAAGGAAGTGTTTTGGAAGAAGAGAAGCACGTGGTGAGGCCATCAGATGATTCAAATGTTCAAAGTTTTAATGATTTACAAAATGATCAAAAATATAAACCTTTTTCGAAAGTGAATCAATGAAAATCAATGAAAAAAAAGAGAAAATCTCTTTTCTCTTTTTGATTGAGGTGAAAATCCCCAAAATGCGCACCCAAAATCCAAAGCTTTCCACCGATTTTCGAGCGGACTCGAAAATCGCGGACTTTGAACTCGGCATTGGTGAAATTTTTTCAAAAGATTTCAATAGTAGAAGCCAAAAACAAATAGGAGAAAGTTTATTCCAAAAAAATGATTTTAAAAAATGATTAAATTACTTCCTACATCAATTTCCATGTGGCACTGAATCCCTTTGCTTCAATCGAGTAATCTGTGTAGAAGAAAAGTGACATGATATTGTTCGTGGAAAGGAGCTGTTGACTGGGGATGTCGAAGCCGGTGAAACTGAACAAAAAAAGAACATTGGCTATTCAATCTCTCCATTTGACAAGCTTCACTTGACAATCTTCACTTAACACTTGACACTAAATGACAATATGACAATGTATCAAGCTGAATAGCTTTACTGAACCCCAGAACTCTTTTCTTCAGTACTAGAGCTGGTAAAAGAGCTAAATTCTCAGGCCAAGCTAAAGCCAAAGCTATGTTTAAGGTTTTAAGCCAATTTAGAGCCAATTTAGAGATAAGTTTGTAATTCCAATGGCTGATTGAAAGCCCTTGACTTTGCTAGAACTTGATTGGCTAGACTTGGCTTTTCTAACAACCTGCCAACTAACATAACGTAAAGATGGCGATTGGTCAACATTATCTTATAGCTTTATATATGGATAGCGATATGCCAGATGAAATGCAATTTTGCACGCGCACAAAGAACACAAGTCAACACTTCTTGAAAAAAACAAAAGAATCAAAGTGAGGATCGAACTTAGAACTGAGGTCGCGCTTTGGAAACGAAAGCTTTACCACTTGGCCACGGCTATATTGTAAGGAGCTACCTAAGACCCTACCTAAGAGGTCGATAAGATCCAAATGACCGTCAAACTAAAGTTCTTGTCTGAAAATGTTTTCGAACAAAAACTTTAGACCCTTATAACTTCTGATAGGTTGCTATTTAGCAAAAACGGAATATATATTCAGAACCACAATCAAATTCTGTGTTTAATGGTATAGGTCGTATAGCATTTAGCTCAGCCAGTTGGCCTTTCTTTGTAAGAGATCTCTAAAGCGAAGCCAGAAATTTGTTGACTTGTTGACCTTCTCTTGTCACTTTCGTTCGATTTCTCCATTTTGTTTTCATTACCCAAGCTTTTGGGGAGTTTTGCAATGCTTGTTGACTTTGACTCAGAATTTATTGACTCAGAAGTTAAAATTGCTCAAAAACTAATAGCAGATTCGGATTTTTCACCCCAGAAGACTCCCGAGTACCAATTCTTAGCCTAAGAACATAGGCATAGCATAGGTACTGAAATGTTATAGATCGTCTAGCATTGTCTAGCTCAGCCAGTTGGCCTTTCTTTGCAATTTTAGTACCTAACATAGGTACTAAAATGGTATAGTTCGTATAGCATTTTTAGCAGTATAGCTCAGCCAGCAGTATAGCTCAGCCAGCAGTATAGCTCAGCCAGCAGTATAGCTCAGCCAGCAGTATAGCTCAGCCAGCAGTATAGCTCAGCCAGCAGTATAGCTCAGCCAGCAGTATAGCTCAGCCAGCAGTATAGCTCAGCCAGCAGTATAGCTCAGCCAGCAGTATAGCTCAGCCAGCAGTATAGCTCAGCCAGCAGTATAGCTCAGCCAGCAGTATAGCTCAGCCAGCAGTATAGCTCAGCCAGCAGTATAGCTCAGCCAGCAGTATAGCTCAGCCAGCAGTATAGCTCAGCCAGCAGTATAGCTCAGCCAGCAGTATAGCTCAGCCAGCAGTATAGCTCAACCAATTGGCCTTTCTTTGCAAGAAATCTCTCTAAAGCTAAGCCAGAACTTTCCAAACAAAGAAATCTTATTTAAAGAAGTTTCATCGGAAAGATAAACGAACTTTCCAAGAAGCGGCGAGCTTGTATCTCCTCCATCATACACATACAACCAGTCACGATTCTTCTCCATTCGGAAATCGAGAAACTGTAGAACAATCTGAAAAAGATTTGAAAGATTTATGGTGTATTGGAAAGTTCAATTTTGAATTATGCTTCAATTTTGAAATAAACCCTTGTTCCGCCGAGAGTATTGATGTAACTCCATTGTTCCGAATCATTTGGGTAATCATTTGGATAGTTTGGACTATTCAAAACCCCCGATGAACCCGATTGAGAAACGTACGGTAGATAGGGTCTAAAATTTGCATAGCAAAAATTATTTTTTGATTCAAAACTTGAGAGTATAATTTGCATGCCATCCACTTCTCGTTCCGCTAAAATCGGTGACAAAGCGAATGGTCATCACGTTTGATGTTGTCTAGAATTGGTTAAGGGGTAAGGGATAAGGAACCAGATTTAGGGAGATAAGGAACCAAATTCCTAGAGATAAGGAACCAAATTTAGAGAGATAAGGTACGAGATTTAGGGAGATAAGGAACCAAATTTAGAGACAAGGAACCAAATTTCGCAAGATAAGGAGCCAGATTGAGGGAGATGAGGAACCAGATTTAGAGAGTTAAGGAACCAATTTTAGAGAGATAAGGAAGCAAATCTAGAGAGATAAGGGACCATATTCCTAGGGATAAGGAACCAATTTTAGAAAGAAAAGGTACCAAATTCGATACTCAAAAGGAAAACGACGAATAATGACGAGTTTTTACAGAACCATGAAACAAAACGTTTTCAAATTTCTTTCTCTTTTGGTTCTTTTCATTGTGTGTTTTCATCGTTTCATTTCATTGAAAGCTATATCGAAGACCCAAAGCCAATTCCCAAACCCAAAGCCTTTCACGCGGCTCTTTTGCAATCAGATCTAGCTCATCTTACGCAGTTTTTCATGGGGATTCCGAATCTGTGCTCAAAATCGGCCAAACATCTTTCTGGCAATAGTTATGAGCTTTTTAAGTTTCGGGTTACCTCTATAAAGTCTCTTTCACTTTGTTCCTCTATAAAGTACCTCTAGGAAGTCCCTTTAACTAATGTGCTGGTGGCGTAGTGGCTAAGAGCTTTGTATCAAAGACGGCCTACGCGCCTTTTGCTCGGGTTCGATCCCTCTTGCAAAAAGCATTTGAATGACTCAATTGGAACTAGGGCAGATCAAAAACTCGCGTGCCGCCAGGACTCGAACCCACGACCTTTCGCTTACCGGGCAACTGTGCTAATCTTGCTCCAGAGGGAGTTAATTACTCACTTTTTGTTTTCTTTGATCTCTTGATTCATATTTCATTAAATTTACGTTTAAAAAGAGAATAATTACTAGCTTCTCAGTTAATAATTATTGTTTCCTTCAAAATGTTCAAAAAAGATCAAAAAATGACCGAAAACCGGTAAAAAATGGCCAAAAATAGCCGTTTTTAAACCTTTTTAAGTCAAAATCATTTCGAAAAATACTTTTTTGAAACGAAAAAAATACATGGAGAATCCAATTGGAGAATCCAGCTCAATTGCTTTTCCTCAAAAATCCCCTAGTTAAAAACTCGAGTAATTTACCTTTACGCCGAACTCAGAAGACTCAAAAATTTGATGCGCTGTGATTTAGACGATGGTGGACGATGGGATTTTTTTTCTGAGATATCTACTGTCTCTATGAGATATCGACTTACGCTCAAAAACAAAGCCCTACCTTGATCTGTTTCTCGAAATAGATAAGAGCTTTTAGGCTCATAATATTAGAAACAGATCAAGGTAGGACTTTGTTTTTGAGTGTAAGTCGATATCTCATAGAGAGAGTAGATATCTCACAAAAAAAAACCCATCGTCTACCATCGTCTAAATCATTTTGAGTGCTACTGTGCCTTTGAAAACTCATCATCACATTCATTCAAATAGCTTTAGAGAAAAAGTTATGTAATTTCCCCAATTTTGGTTCGGAGCAGCCAACCCTGGCAGCCAGGGTTGGCTGAGAAATTTCCACAAATTGATGAAAGCTCACCTGAAAACTTGGTTTCAAGGTGGTGTCAGTGATGTTTGTTGGATCATAGGTGAGGCTAAAAAAAAACAGAAAATATCAGAATACTTTAAAAACTCACTTCGCAAGTAAAGTCCATTGTCCGCTTGGATAATTTCCATCGTAGAGTGTCACATAGTCGTATGGTCTAGAAAGTAAGCCTAGCTTTGGCTTTAAGAAGAGAAAAACCGACGTTTCAACATTCCACGCGTCGAAGATCAACTCGACAAAGTTTGTCTGATTTCCCGTAATGTATTGAATACAATTTTCATTATTTGCGTACTGATCGGGGAAATTCGGTGATTGAACGACTCCGTAGCGTTGGGTTTGATTCGCTGAGTCACATCTGAGATTGATTTTTTGAATTAGATCTTATACAAAGTGAAAGTAAATCAAAAATCTAAAGAAATCTGTTCTCTAAAGACTTAAAACTAAAGAAAATAGTTTCTGTTTGAGCTTACGTGGCAATTTTCTGATTGCAAACGAATGGTTGTACGTTAAGACATTGCATATTGAAGTAGCCAACCGGATTCGTCGTTCTTATTGCTCCACAAGTTCCCTGATTGGCTAGTGGTTCGCCTAAAAATGCGAATTCTTCTTTCTTTTCTTGTTTTTGATGTTCTGTAAGCGTTTGTTTACTTTTAAACTTTCAAATTAACAAATTTAAAAGTAAACAATCAAAATTTGAGTTGGCGAATTGAAAACTGCGGGCTATTGTCATATGTGACAGTTTGAGCACTTTCTTCAAAAGAAACCCATTTTGGTGTTAATAGAAAAGTTGTAGAGAATCAAAAATCAGGCTTATATCCAAATTTTCAGAACGATTCAAAAACTGGTTTTCAAGAAATGCCAAATTTGCGAATTTTCACAAATATTGCATTTTAAGTGAAACTACTAAGTGTATCTTTTTGGAAATTTGGCTATAAGCCTAATTTTTGATTCTCTACAACTTTTCTATTGACACCAAAATGGGTTTCTTTTGAAGAAAGTGCTCAAATGCTCAAACTGGGACATCTCCAGTCCTCCATTTTTGAGTCTCACACTTGTCTCACACACAAACCAAAATCCTACTACGAAAGAGGAATCCGCAAATTGCCTGTAAAATGGCCAGAAGTCGTCAATAATAATGGAAATTATTTGGAATGAATTCATGGTTTTATGTTCAATAAATTTTAGCTCAAAATCCCGCAGTTTTCAATTCACCAACCCAATACTGTAGCACCGAACTGGTTTCAATCAGTGTTCCAATCTCAATCATATTCAATATTCAATCAGTGGTTCAATATCAAATATAAACTAATATCAACTAATAACAACTAATATCACCAACACAATAGATCAAAATTTTCTATCATTCGAAAGGCAGGTGTCTTCTAGCTATATAAGCAAATGACTATGTTTTTTTTGAGTTTCTCGATATTAGTTTCTCGAATCAAAACTTTTTAGCAGTCAGAAACTAATCCGCGCATGCTAGTACTCAAATATCCAGTTCTGACTTGTAACAACTATGGATAACATCTCGGAAAAGGCAACAGTTTATCAAGTAACAACAATAAAACAACATTCAATAATGCGTCTGAGCACCATTTTTTTGAGTAAGCTCAAAGAGCTTTGAAAGTTTTTCGATTCAATCCGCAAATTGCCTGTAAAATGGGCAGAAGTCGTCAATAATAATGGAAATTATTTGGAATGAATTCATGGTTTTATGTACCATATAAATCTAATGCCCCAAAATATCGTTTCTCGGGTTCTACTAAGTCAAATTTGCTCATCGACCATTCATTTTGTAGATCTTGACGAGAAAAAACAAATAGCTTCTTCAGATTCATACAGTTTTACAATTTCTCTATACCTATTTCCAAAAGTACGCGACACCCCTATGCTATAGTGTACTATTACAGTATTTACGGTAATCACCCGGCACAGATGCGGCAGCATGTACAACAAAATAAGCGACTCCGATGAGCGATTGGGAAATGGCGATCAGAAAAACGTCGATCTTAAGGAAATGCACTCGATTGACGAGAATTGTCAATAGAAGAAGGGAATTCCCAAAAATTGCACCCATCCCGCAGTTTTCAATTCGCCAACCAAATAATAACTTCGAAGAAAGAAAATTCATGAAAGATTTTGGAAAGAATAAGAAAGACTGTGCAGAAGTAGCAGAAGTAGTTTTTTTCTGTGAAATCTTATTTGATTTTTTGATTTTGAATATCTCTAATATCTCTGATTCCCTTGTCCTTCCTCTAAAGATCGTTCGTGTGAGAAAAGGGGACGGAGCCCACATTGTATTGCTTTTCGTTTGGTTCTAATAAGGTTCCAATATGGTTCCAATACGGTTCGGATACAGTTCCAATATGGTTCCAATATTGTTCCAATATGGTTCCAATATGGTTCCAATATCGTTCCAATATGGTTCCAATATGGTTCGGATACAGTTCCAATATGGTTCCAATATCGTTCCAATATGGTTCCAATATGGTTCCAATATGGTTCGGATACAGTTCCAATATCGTTCCAATATCGTTCCAATATGGTTCCAATATGGTTCCAATACGGTTCGGATACAGTTCCAATATGGTTTGAAACACTGAACCAACGATTCATTCTATTTTATTGTATTTTCTCGCTAGATTAGTGATTGTGCTAGATTCGGAATAAATATCTAAATAAATATAAATAATCATTGCCCCATCGGTACCCTCTCACGCACTGCACAAAGAAAATTCATGAAAGATTCTCTTACTGCTAGAACTTTCTCGTTGATAAGCTCAACTTTTTAAAAATTATATTTAGATTCGAATTAAAATGAAATCCTATTAAGTATGGCCATGTTTCTCTACCTGACAACCACTGTGAGGCCAAACCGAAGATATATGTTCCATCGATGAATTCCCAGTAACCATTTTTCAGATTAAGCCCCGTCCACACCGGGTACATCGAGTTTGCACTGAGATCTAAAAAAGCTTTTGAAGCTGCTTGACTCAATTTCTCTGTGATTCAACTCACTGCCCACAAATGCAAGATCATTGTTATCGTATGTTCCCGCAAGTGCCCCTCCGATGTCTATACAGTAGCGATTCGCGTTTGTCCATGTCTGCAAGTCAATAGCTGGCTTTGGTTTAAGTCAATAGCTGGCTTTGGTATTGCAAATCTGATTTATCTTAAATATTTTAACATAAAAACGCACTCGTTGAACACTTTGCGAATACCAAAAGCATTTTTTCCCGAATTGCGACCATCCAGCAGGACAAGGTTGTTGTTGTCCGAGAGCTAAATATTTCTTGTAGAGAGTCGTTCAATTTATTTTCGATTTTAACAACTATTCATTGCTATTAGGTTGATCCATAGGTCTTGGCAAATCTTGTTTAAAAGTTAATTGACAACCAAACAAGCATTTTACTCGAAATAGTTTCCGTTATTTTGGATAACCTTCGTCCATTTTGTCCATTTCTCTCATAGAAAATTTTTGGTTTCGAGTCGAAATTCGAGTTTTAGAGCCACTTTTTGAGGTCGTCTTCGCTTTGAGAATGCTCCCCATCCAGGGAATGTTGCATTGATCGGAAAAGATGATAATCCGATGGGGCAAGGTCTGGAGTATAAGGAGGATGAGGTAAGACTTCCCAGCCAAGGCTGTGGATTTTGACGCGAGTGAATTTTGCCGTATGTCGGCGGGCATTTTCGTGAACAAGGATGACCTTTTTCAATTCAGCTCGTTTTTTCTTCATTTCTTCGAGCTTTTCCAGCTGATTTCTGTATAATAAAGCATTGGAGTTTGCATATGAAATGCTTTAAAAGGGGACTGATGAACCGGCGTTTTGAATGTAAACAGAAGGAGGAAGGTCGAGCGCATAAGCAAAGAACAAAGTGCTACCAAGACTTATGAGTGAGTCTAATGATTTTGATCAGGTGATCCTGATCCTGATCCTGATCCCGGACGTTAGGATCAGATCCGGATACCTGGTCGGATTCGGACGTAACATATAATCATGAATAATGTGAGATGAGCAGTAAAATTTATAACACGATTTTCAAAAAAAAAATTTCTTTACGAGACTAGGAATTTTTCGGGCAATTTTCTATGGGAATCGAATAAGAAAATTATTTCCGAATTTTCATTTTCCACTAAATTCGATGGCCTTTACTTTTATTTTTACATTCTATTGCATTTCTAATAGCTTTTAATGATTTTCTTTTCATTTACTAATGTTTTTT
This sequence comes from Mesorhabditis belari, assembly GCA_958450365.1. Lineage (NCBI taxonomy): Eukaryota > Metazoa > Nematoda > Chromadorea > Rhabditida > Rhabditidae > Mesorhabditis > Mesorhabditis belari. The sequence continues at coordinate 939 of CAUEEP010000707.1, read as the reverse complement.
CGGTACTTGTGAATCTGTTGCACGCACATTGTTTTGAAATTTTGCATATAAACTGTTTGAAATGAATTTTCTAGAAACGTTTGGAAACACTTCTAACCCTTAGTAGCTTACATTTTCGTTGTAAGAATTGTAAGAATGTGATCCGGGCATGGCGCATCGCGTGATTTCCCAGAGCGCCTGCGGTGGGACAATAAAAAAAAAACACGGTGTGACGCAGGTCACTTCCCAGCCGCGCATCACGGGCTAGAATGTCGCTAACGGCGCAATTTAAAAGCCATTTGATGTTCAGATTTCAAATGCATATTTGCACATATTATATCAAATGAAAATTCTCAAAATAAATTCTAATTAGGTAAAATGCGTGCAACAGATTTACAAGTACATGTTTTTCTTTAGGAATGGTCGATCTCGTTAAAGCGTCTCTCAACCCGAACGGGTTACTCAACGAATTGAGGAAGTTCGGCTTTATTGTGCGGACGACGAATTGAAATGTGGTGGTGATTTCGAAATATGTTCCCAGATGGTTATTGATGGAATTGCGATGGATATCGACTAGTTCATGAAGCGGACGCGCTGTTCTAATCGAAGTTCTGATCGAAATATGTTCCCAGGTGGTTATCGATGGAATTGCGATGGATATCGACTAGTTCATGAAGCGTACGCGCTGTACCAACATCTAAGAGTTTCGAAAGGGAACTTTTGTTTTGTCCGATCTCATATTTCAACGCTTGACATCCTGTTTTTTTTGTCATCTTTGGGAAAAGGATTAAATCACAAAGTGGCAGCTTCTCGGATCTCAGAATCTCAGACCGTAAAGTGCACTTACAGTGGGTGCTCTTTGCACAGTCTGACGATTTGTTTTTTCATTTTTCTTTCTCTAAAAACGTTTCCCCTTCATAATTTTATGTTTTTTTTGTGCATTCTTGCATAAAGGATAAC
>CAUEEP010000706.1:0-160145 GCA_958450365.1 Mesorhabditis belari | reverse complement strand
TTTAAATCGTTCTTTACAATTCACACCTTCATTGTTGGATAACAACAAGCTAAAAATCGCGTAAAGCAAGAATACTTGCAGTAGAAATTCTTTACACTTTGCAAAACCATGAAGACTAAAAGTGTCCATCAATTGATTCAAAACCCCTCGCTGAAAGGTTCTTATCTCTCTAACAACATTTACCTGAATGTCTTTTTCCATTTTCTCGATGCTGCCTAATAAACTTTCTACACCGTTTTGCAAAAAAATTTTCTACCAACTCTTGCCTCGAAATCTTTTGCCTTTGTTCAAATTCAAATTCTCATTGCATTGCTTGAAATATTCTTAAGCTAATCTTGTCCAAAATGGGTCAGAAAAACTCAACTGATCGTACAACTTTCCCGCTGAACCGTCTCCCATTTGAGCTTAAAAGTCGATCTTGGAGAATCTTCAACCAGCTTTACTCATCAGTTTACTCAAAGATCAACAAATCTCTTCGATCTTATATTTCTATTAAATGGAATTTTCGGAAAATCTGTTAATGAAATGTCAATCACTTTTTCCTGAAATCGGACATGACCGTAAAATATTACCGAAGCCTTTACAGATAAAAATTGTTGATAAATCGACTAGCTTTGAGTTCACTGTCCGTAACGCTCTAATTATGAGAGCTTTTCAAAAAACTTGTCATTTGCAAAAGCTTGCTTAGGAAACAGATTGTGTTCTTGGGAAAAGTGATCCTTCAGCGAAAAAGCAGGAGCTCGACTTGCTAATTAAAAGTTTCCAAAATCTGCGAATTGTCCGACGAATTCCAGGCAGGCCCTGATGATTTATTCTGTTTTTAGGGAACTCCTTAAAGATCTCCGTTTTCACGTCACTAAATTTGTCTCTTTTACCTGTTGTGACTCCGATCAAGTGCATATATACTTGAATTTTCTGCAAAATCATCTCATTTCCTGTAAACAAATCAAAGTTATCGAAGCAGATCTACCCGATTTGTGAGCATTTATGCAAGCTTGAGCACTTGAAGAGATTAATTCTCTGCTCTACATCGAATCACAACTATTTTACACAAAAGCTTCATGAAATCACGTTGAGAATGGACTTCCATCAAAGAATTTAGACTTGGCTCTTTGTCTTGAAATGCCACAATCACAGGCGTGGAGATGGGTACTTTGAGGAGATTCGTGAAATCTTGAATGCAAGACTTGAATTTCAGAAAAAGTGGAAAAATATTCACTTTTTCTACAATGATAAGTTTCATGAAAAAATATTGAAAAAGTTTTGTTATCGACAGATGATTAGTGATTCGATCAATTGTTTTTATGAATTGGTTTTAGTCAGGAAACAAAAGATAAAACGAGAAACAGCAAATTCGACAACAGAATCAAATTTTTGCAGGAGTATGAAAATTCAAATGAATTTGGAAATTGTTCTTGAAAGTTTTTGTCGTTTTGCCTGTGCAATAAATGTTTTCAGTTTCGATAATAACAGATGTACGATAGCCGATTAAATGCAAATGTCACCTATTAAACAACCTAAAGGCAATTTTTATCAGAATTCAAAGCCAAAACTTTATTTCTCTTTCAGTTCTCTTTCATTTTGCAAACAAATCGAGAAAATGACATCGTGCCACCCCATGGATCCCAGTAGCCATGCTCATAGCTCAATTTGGGTCATTCATCATCTGAGAAACGTTAATTCGATCTTTTTCATTAGTTTTCTATTCTAATTCTAATCTAATTTCTATCAGAGGTATTTACAAGTCCTCATCTTATCAGTCCAAATTTTATCTTATCTCTCAAAGACTTTATCCTATCACTCAAAAGTCTCCTTACTCCATAGAAGCGTCTCCCTTACTCCATAAACATCAGCACCAAAAGGTTTGAGTTTCGTCAAAGTCGAAAGTTGATCCATCACTCCACGTCCGCGTCTTTATTTCGACCAACTGCCACACATGTCAATCCGATCATTGCTTGATTTGCATGACAATCGGTAGTGTTTGAATTAATGGCGATGTTACCTAAACAAATTTGTTTAATGAAAAACCAAAAGCTTGGTGATCATCCTGAAGATTTCTAGTTCTGGTTCCCGTATGACCAAGTAAGACGTAAAAACGACAAACTACAAAAATGACAAACACTACAAACACTTTAACTCGCTTCCAAATCTGCTGGATTGATATAATCTATAGCTTAAAAATAGAGGATCTCCAGGGCTTTCGAATAGACTAAAGCACAGGCAAAATAGAATTCTAAAGAAAGTTATAGTGGTTTTGTAGCCTGGCTCAATCACTTCGACTACGCTCGAGTCAGGACTACAAATCACTGTAACTTTCTTTTAGCATTACTATTTGCCTGTGCTTCCCAGCTCATTCAATAGCTCTTGAGGATTTTCTATTTTTAAGCTGGGTCATATCAAATCCGGCAGATTTAAAGAAAATTAAGCGTTATGAACTACACGTTTGTAACCTCTAGTGCCCATGTCTAGACCAAATCACTGATTCGACCAATACTCAAAAAACTAACGTTACACAAAATCAAAGGAACTCAAACTGAGGATGAATCGACACGAGATAGAGATCCCATTTGTTGGCAAATTGCCTCACCATCTTTATATAATAATAAGTAACATTGGTCGAGTTTGCACTCTAAGAGAGAAATGTTTGGGCAACATAAAATAAACAAACTCCAGCAAAGTAATAACAGTTGTGTTTGTATATAATCCAACCGTTTGGACAACCTGGAATGTTATGAAAGTTGATTTGCTTTTACCTATTTGACTCCTTTACTCACCAGATGATGGTGGAGTGACGGTGGGTGGAGTAATAGTGGATGGAGTTGTGCGAGTGGTGATTACACGAATCGTTGTGGTTTGAGTTGGTGTCTGATCGGGAATCGAGCAAATGAAGGAGTGACTTGATGCACAATCAACGGATGTCCATTGGTAATCCTTTGCACTGATCACCGCACAACTCATGTTGGATAAAGGATGACCTGGAAAACTTAGAACTAACAAGATTCAGTGGTAAATAGTATCTTGTCTTGTATTATACTAACGCTACTTAGAAATATTCTTCAAATTCCGACCACTTTTCCAATTCTGATAGATCAACGGACTTCCATCACCATAAACCCAGTTTCCATTTTGTTGTTGAACTCCAATGTAAGAATGACTATTGTTGCCAATTACTGAAATTGAGTTAGTTGATTTTGATAGCTAAAAATTTACCTTTGTCCAGCTTGCGTTCCAGTGACCACATTTTCAAAAAATATCCTGGATTTGGAATAAGTCGGCCATTTACTTGTGTGCAAAGAAGTTGAGCGCCAGAATATGTTGTTTCTAATGATAATAAGATGGTAAATGTGTCTCAGTATTGACAATGAGTATTGACCGTTGTGTCAATATTGCAAAGTTTGAAACGAACTTGCATCCACCGCATCGATACATTCATTCCTGTCTCCATAATGAATAGTTCCTTGTGGACATTGAGCGCAAAAGTTAGAGTAACCAAATATAGCAAACAACAAACAATTGAAATTTTCATTAGCATATATATTTTTGAAAGCTTTGATAGAAAAATTCTCCTTCGAAAGCTCAGTACACATTGATTTCTTGAGCATCGGTGACGAGAAATTCTCAAGATAAGAGACTAAACAATAAACAAAATAGATAGCACTACTTCCACAAAATACAAAAGGTACAGTCTGAAGAAATAAATGACAAATTCACCAACAATTGGCTCTAAATAGAAAATGTCGATTATTCATTTTTCTACCTTTTTAAGAAAAGTCCTTTTCCAAGGAAAGTCGAGTGAAAAAAACTCGTTTTTCGTAAAATTCGATAAAAAGCTCTACAAAAAAATCGGCTGAACAGATTATCCTGAAAATTTGGCCATATACCTAACTTTTCGGGCTCTATCTTTTATCTATTGACAGCAACCTAGGTTTCTGTGGAACAAAGCGCCTAAATTGCGTCTTCAGGTTGTCGCCTTTTTTGATTTCGATTCATTTGATCATTTCATCAAAAATCATTTGAGCCAGACACAAAAACTGTATAGTCTAGTGAAACAAAGCTTGAAAACAGAAGAGTTCCTTTAATAACGGGTCAACGAGTTACAAAGTGTCAGTTACAAAAATGAAAATAAAAATAAAATGCCTTAAAAGCTTCTTGTTTTGAAGTTTAAAGATTAGATTTGACAATAGATTATATATCTTATTGATAATGTTACAAAACTTGATTAATTTTCATGCTTATCTATTCTTCTCCTTTTCTTGCCAGTGTTCTTGATCAATATTCGAGCTTGCCCTTCCAAGGACGTTTCTTGTGTTTTTACAAGTTCAAAGAAACAAATACCTGTAAGTACCTATTTACAGTTTATTCAGTTACTGCGTGACGTTTAATAGAAAAATCTTTCTCTGATGGTTCCACTCGAGTTTTGGCCTTGAGATTGAAACACTAGAATCAATCACGGTTTTTCTTTGTTTTGAGCAATTAGGAAATACACAAAAGTTATAAAAAATTGGGAACAAGAAAGAGATTGACCGAACTCATCGAAAAAATGCGCCAAATTCTTTTTGTTTTCTTAGCATTTGTGCTGCTTTCTGTGATTGCTGAGAAAGTTTTGTTCAAGTAGATGGAAGTTTGCATCAGGCTTGCTGTAAAGGAATTTGAAACAGAATGGAAATAGAGGCTATGAAGAATTTTAGTGACTTCGACTACGATCAACGCGTTCGTCGTGGCTTCGACTCTGATCAAAGAGTTCGCCGTGATTTCGACTACGATCAACGTGTTCATCGTGACGATCCCCGTGAGAAGAGGAAGATCAGTTGACCAGCTTATTATCTAAGCAAACTTTGACTTAACTTAGTGAGTATAACATTTTCATAACAAATCGGGGATTTATTTGACTACTGATGAACACAACTGAATACAGTTTTCTTGTGAAAGCCTGCTATATCAGATTTTTACATATACATATGAATGTATATGAATTGAGAAAGCTTCAGTGAAAATGAGAGATGTGTGAAGCTGTTAATACGAAACCAATTGTTAAAACGTTAAATCTTAAACTTTGAAGAGTTGCTCTGTAAGTTCTATAGATTCAACTATTACTAAGATGCGGTTTTTCTTTGATCTTTGATTTTTTTAGAGAAAGATATGGATCCCGAGATGATTGTATCAGTAAAAGTCAGTGTCGTCGATGGTTTCAGCGTTTTCGAGACGGCAATGAAAGCCTCTAGAACTGGACGCCGTCTAGAAATCTTAAATGGCGATTTGCTCTATACTATTGAAATATCTAAAAAGCTCAATGCTAAAACCTAGACCAACAGTCTATACAGACCTTTACTCAAAAAAACTAGTGAGAGTTAACAAAGCTTTAATGAAGTTGGGGATCAAACCGTCAAGAGTCCGATTTCTGGACGATGACGCTAAACCCCACTCATAAAAAAAATTGAGGAGCTAGGTTGGAGACTTTTGCTTCACGCACCTTACTCCCCTGACCTTGCATCGTCAGATTATTTTTTATTTCGGACGTTGAAACACTTACATAGCTTTACAAATTACGCAGATTTTAGAACAAAACACTGGCTTTCAAGTACTCTAGAATCAAAAATGGCAAATAAAGCAAAGTTGACTGATTATCAAGCTGACAGCAAATATAAACTACTCTGTAGTAAAACGGGATAATATCTTTTTCTGCTTTGTTATTGTTTTTTGTAGAGTTTTTCACTGATTGATTCTTGACCTTGACCATTCTGAACGCGCCTTTTTCAAGGACAATGTGTTTTGAGGATTCGAAAAGGGAAAACAAAAAACAAACGAAACAAATCCCGTTTTCAAAGAAAACCATTGCTATAGATGAAACAAGAGTTTGGCCAGCAGAACGGGCAAATTGTGCATAAACTTTTTGTACGAGTTTTCCAAATTGACTTGTTATTGTAATGAAAAAAGACGTTGAAACCCAAAGTTTTCGATCAACAAATTTTCACAATTTTTGGAAAAAATGATGTGCAATTTGTCTTTTTCATTTTCCGATTTTTTTTGAAGCGATGACTAGGTGATATTGGTCAGAATTTTTTGATCCAATGGTTCCACCGAAAGATTTCTGCCTCAAGGATAACAACAACACTGAAGGTTTTTCAAAACCAAACAAGGTTTTTCAATGTTTTGACCAACTTTTTAGGGGAATCCGCCAAAGCTATAAAAGCTCGGGAATCAGATTCTGACAAACGAAGATTTGCTGATCCAAAATGCGTTCGATTTTCTTTCTTTTCCTAGCATTTGCGCTGATTTGTGTGATTGTGGCGTAAGTTTTATTAGAGAAAAATATGTTGAGTAATCTTTGTGGAAGTGTTAGAATGGGAGAATATAGTGGAATAAATGCAATTACCAGCATTCCAATTATAGAGACGACAAGGCGCAAGGAGACCAACGCGTACGCCGTGACGACGATAGGGAGAAGAGGTTAGTGTTTATCATGCAAGCAGACCTATTGAGCAATCCGGTTCAATATTGTACCTAAGATTCAAGATAGCAGTGTTACCATCCCTAGCATTCCAATTTTAGAAGCATGCCTAAGGATCCCCAAAAAGATCAACGTGAACGCCGTGACGACGAAAAGGAGAAGAGGTTAGTTGTGAATCATCAACAAATCTTAGACTTTGAGAACGATTTATCCGTAAGTTTGTGTAAGTGACAAGTGCAATAAAACTATTCGTAATACATTGATGTCAAGGTGACAATTCCCTTTAGAGATGATGACGATTCTCATGAAGATGAACGCGTTCGTCTCGATGATCCTCCTAAGGAGAAGAGGTTGGCTGAGAATGATGGATGAATTGTTTTTCTTAAATCTTACTGATAGATTTTGACAATAGAAATTGTACTTCAACGTATGTGAGTCTCAATTTGCAGAGATGCTGATACTGATGCTGAACGTATGTGGTCGCGGTCCTCTCTCTCGTAAAGCAAGGTTCGTGAAAACAGTAACTAGCCAAAATAAAGTTGTTTAGCGATCATTTTTAAAGCTTTTTTTATTCTCAAACTCTTTTAGAGATGGCGATAACGATTGAGAAGGGCACACTCTGCACATACAAAAAAACTGGCTTGGTCTTGGCTAATTTTCGGTTCAACTCAAATAAATTTGCATTCCAATTCTTTTACATAAAACAAAACAAGGGGTTCGCGATTCCCGCGAAAAGAGGTTAAGATCAGTTGATCAACTTATTACTCTGATAAAATCTGACTCTAAATCTGCAGTTTGTTAAGCAAGTCATGCAAAATCAGCGCATTGTCTAGGCAAACTTTGAATTAACTCAGTGAGTATAACTTTTTCATAACGGATCGAGGATTTATTTATCTACATGGGCACAATTGAAAACAGTTTTCTTGTGAAGGCTTGCTATATCAGATTTTTACTGTATGTGAATTGAGAAAGCTTCAGTGAGAATGAGAGATGTATGAAGCTGCTTACAAATTTCTCTCTTTCAGAGACGACGATGCCACTGTGTTAAACGCTCACCGCGTTCGTCAAGACGCCTCTCGTGAGAAGAGGTTAGTTGTTAATAAGAAAATAATTATTAAAGCGTTAAATCGTGAACTTTGAAGAGTTGCTCTACAATTTCTATAGAGTCAACTATCAGTTCAACTATCAGTAAGATGGGTTTTTTCTTTAATGTTTTAATTTTTTAGAGGACAATATGGATACCGTGTTCGCCGTGGAAAAGATTTCTTTTAAAACCAATCCCTTTCATTTCTCAACCTTGCTTTATTCAGTGCCATTTTTACTAATTTCCGAACAAATTTACAATTTGAATGTCTATTAATAAAGATTTAAGTTTACAACTTTAGAACACACTCGCTGAATTGGATGAATAACATTGGTATTAATTGAATCAACATATTGTTAGTAGTTAGTTATTGTACCACGGTGTAAAGAAAATAGTGCGGGCTTCGAATTTTGCCAAGTGTTTGCTTACGTAATGTTTTGTACAAAAATAAACTACACACTCACTAGATTTATAATCATTTTCCTTTTCACTTCGCTAGTGGTTTTTACTGCAAAAATTGATGACAACAAGCTCGTGCCTCGAGCTGCCATGATCTACGATTTCAAATAAGGAAAAACCCCTGCTGAATCTCACCGTTTATTTCTCGAAGCTTTTGGAGATGATTGTATCAGTGAAAGTCAGTGTCGTCAATGGTTTCAGCCGCTTGAGCCTCGATAGTATTGCGTGTTACTAAAGTATATCTGGTAGGTGGTGAACTGAAGAGTGTGACTTTCAAGTAAAAGGGATTGCTTCTAAAGCTGACGCAGAGTTGTAATAGTAGACGCCATTGTTGTTGTATCGATTGTAAGGTGAGGCGAAGTAGGCCCCGTTTCGGTAATACGCTTGTTTCGCTCGGATTGGTCTGGAGTTGGTGTGAGCTTCAGGATGATAATAAGTTGAATTGTTACTTGTATTCAAAATTATGGTTCAAAATCCATTATTCAGAAAGCACTCACTTCTCGTCATCAAAGAACTCGTTCTGAGCGGAGACCATTGAAGCGGCGATCAACACGAGAAGCCAAAAAATTTCCATTTAGATGCTTAATTTCTCTGCTTGACTGATTTCTTTTTATATGAGTTCATTGGGCACAAAAATTTCAAGCTTTTCCAGATGTTTACTCTGATTTGTTCACTAGAATGATGCCGATATCCGATGCCCAAAACACTGTATTCTTTCAAAATCTTATTTGTTCAAGTTCCTTATCGGAATTACTCTCAAGTTCTTGGATTAAGCGGTTTGCAATGCGGCATTTGTTTTTTTTTGGGCAGAGCTCATCATTCATTTGAGCTAGACACAAAAACTAGATAGTTTAGTGAAACATAGCTTGAAAACAGGAGAGTTTATTTAATAACGAGTCAACGAGTTAAAAAGTATCCGTTACAAAGATGAAAATAAAAATAAAATGCCTTAAAAGCTTTGTTTTTGAAGTTTAAAGAGTAGACTTGGCAATAGATTATATATCTTATTACTAATGTTACAAAACTTGATTAATTTTCATGCTTATCTATTCTTCTCCTTTTATCTCCTTGATCAATATTCGAGCTTGCCTTTTCAAAGAAGTTTCTTGTGCTTTGGCGAGTTCAAAGAAACAAATACCTATTTACAGTTTCTTCAGTTACTGCATGACTTTTAAGTGAAAAATTTCGTTCCGATCGTTCCACTCTGACTAAAAGTCATTGAGCCTTGAGATTGCAACACTGGAACCAATCACGGTTTTTTTTCTTTGTTCCGAGCGAATTTGGATATACATAAAAGTTAGACAAGAAAAAAAGAAAGAGATTGACCGAACTCATCGAAAAAATGCGTCAAATTCTTTTTTTTTCTTAGCATTCGTTCTGCTTTCTGGGTTTGATGAGTGAGTTTTCGTGAAAGTTTTGTTCAAGTAGATGGAACTTTGCATTAGGCTTACCGTAAAAGAATTTAAAACAGAATGAAAATATAGGCAATGAATAATTTTAGTGACTTCGACTACGTTCAAAGTGTTCGCGATTCCCGCGAGAAGAGGTTACGTTTTTTTTCAACAATTTTTGCTTGCTATTTTTTTGCAAAGTTGTCATTTATTTCCTGCCTGACCTTGATCATTTTTCAAGGACGCGATCAATGTGTTTTGAGAATTCAAAAGAGAAAACAAAGCTTCATCAAACAAATCCACTTTGCAAAGAAATCCTGTGCTAAAGATAAAATAGTGTTTGGCCAACAGAATAGACAAAATGTAGATCAACAAAAATACGAATTTTCCAAATTGGCCTGTCAATTGAAACCCAACGTTTTCGATCAACAAACCTTAGCACTTTTTGGAGAAAAATGATGTGCAATCGGGTTTTTCCATTTTCCGACTTTTTTGAAGCGATGACTACGTGTTTTTGGCCAGAATTTTTTGATCTAATGGTTGCAACCAAGGATTTCTGCCATGAGGATAACAACAACACTGGAGCGAAACAAGATTTTCAATGTTTTGACCAACTTTTTAGGGAATCCGCCAAAGCTATAAAAGCTCGGGGAATCAGATTCTGACAAATGAAGATTTGCTGATCCAAAATGCGTTCGATTTTCTTTCTTTTCCTAGCATTTGCGCTGATTTGTGTGATTGTGGCGTAAGTTTTATTAGAGAAAAATATGTTGAGTAATCTTTGTGAAAGTGTTAGAATGGGAGAATATAATGGAATAAATGCAATTACCAGCATTCCAATTATAGAGACGACAAGGCGCATGGAGACCAACGCGTACGCCGTGACGACGATAGGGAGAAGAGGTTAGTGCTTATCATGCAAGCAGATCTATGAAACAATCCGGTTCAATATTGTACCTAAGATTCGAGATAGCAGTGTTACCATTCCCAGCATTCCAATTCTAGAAGCATGCCTAAGGATCCCCAAGGAGATCAACGTGGACTCCGTGAAAGAGAGAAAAGGTTCGTTGTAGATAAGAAAACAGTTGTTAAAGCGTTAAATTGTAAACTTTAAAGAGTTGCTCTGCAAGCTCTATAGATTCTACTATCAGTTCAACTATCAGTAAGATGCGGCTTTTCTTTAATGCTTGAATTTTTTAGAGAAGGATATGGATACCGTGTCATCCGAGATGATCCCCGCGAGAAGAGGTTAAGACCAGTTAATCCACTTATTATTCTGATAAAATCTGACTCTAAATCTGCAGTTTGTTAAGCAAGTCATGCAAAATCAGCGCATTGTCTAGGCAAACTTTGAATTAACTCAGTGAGTGAAACTTTTTCATAACGGATCGAGGATTTATTTGTCTACATGAGCACAATTGAAAACAGTTTTCTTATGAAAGCTTGCTATATCAGATTTTTACTGTATGTGAATTGCGAAAGCTTCAGTGGAAATGAGAGATGTGTGAAGCTGCTTACAAATTTCTCTCTTTCAGAGATGACGATGCCACTGTGTTAAACGCTCACCGCGTTCGTGATGGCGCCTCTCGTGACAAGAGGTTAGTTGTTAGTAAGAAAACAGTTGTTAAAACGTTAAATCGTAAACTTTGAAGAGTTGCTCTACAAGTTCTATAGATTCAACTATCAGTTCAACTATCAGTAAGATGGGTTTTTTCTTTAATGTTTTAATTTTTTAGAGAAGGATATGGATACAATGTCCGCCGTTAAAAAGATTTCTTAAAACCAATCCCTTTCATTTTTCAACCTTGCTTTATTCAGTGCCATGCTTGTCAATTTCTGAACAAATTAAGAATTTGAATGTCCATTAATAAAGATTTAAGTTTACAACTTTAAAACACACTCGCTGAATTGGATGAATAACATTGATACAGTCATGGACAAATATAATGAAAAGATTACGGTAGCTTTCCAAACTACTCACTCGCCTTTTTGCTTCACAATGACTAGCCACTAATAATAAGTTGATTCCACTAATACAGTCATGGATAAAAGTCTTTTAACGTTGGTTTTTAGAAGTTTGTTCTTTGTATATCTTGGTCCAAATTCGACCAATTTGCAAACGGTTAAAAGATTTAAAGAGCTTATTATCTCTAATTTTAACATTACAAAAAGATGGATTTAACAATTTATCAGGTGTCATGAACTCTTTAATAAAAAAAATTGAGCCAAAAATTGATGGACAATTTTTTGAACAAAAGTCTTTTAACATGTGAGAAAAACATTATGAAATCAATAATTAGTAGTTCCTCCGCGAGCCGCAATTACTGCTTGAATTTTCCTTGACATGCTGTCAACTAGATCACGTAGAATTTGGGGTCCAATAGTTGTCCAGACTCGACGGATGAAGTACCAAAGGTCCACTTTTGATCCGAATAGTTTCCCCTTCAATCTCGATTTCACAAACGCCCATAAGTTCTCGATCACATTCAAATCAGGACTATAGGGAGGAGCAGACACAAGTTGAACACGGTTTGCTTTGAACCATCCTGGCACCAGAGCCGTTCCTCCTTTGGCGAGTCGAACACGGCGTCCCATCAGCAGCTGTGACTTGTGGCACGGGGCATTGTCCTGGTACAACAATCAACCTTGGCCCATATTTGCGGTCGAAAACGGTAGAAGCTCATTCTCCAGAATCGTCTTGTAGCGTTGAGCATTCAACGTTAAGTTTAGAAGGACGAGTGGACCCAGTGAATTTCTGGACATTGCTCCTAGAAATCAGAAAATCAGTAGGCACAAAATACAAAGTTTCTTACCCCATAGCATGATCGATCCGCCACCAAATTTAACTGTAGGACGCAAGTATTTAATGTTATAACGTTGTCCGACTGGTCTCCGTATCAAATGACTGCCATCAGGGGCGAAAAGATTGACTTTCGATTCGTCGGTGAACACAACATTGACCCAATCGTGCAACGTCCAACTTTGATACTTCTTAGCAAACTCGAGACGAAGCTTCCGGTGCTTAGCTACCATCAGAGGTTTCTTGGTGGCTCTTCTAGTCATCAATCCACCGTGAATCAGGCGTCTACTCATCGTTTTTCGAGAAATTTCTTTGTTAAATTGTTGCTTCACCATAGCCACGCCATCAGAGGCATTTAGATTTGGGTTCTTCTTGTGGGCCAGAACAAGCGCATTGTCTTCTCGTAAAGTTGTAACTGGTGGACGTCCACTTTTTGATGCACGATGAACGTTTCCCGCGAGTTTGGCCCTGGAGACAACAAGCGATACAGTTGTTTCGGTACAGCGGAAGAGCTCAGCGACGGCTTTTCTAGATATTCCATTTTTTCGAGCTTCGACGATTTTCTCCTGGCCCGAAGTGGATAAGTAGGCGCCGGGCATCTAAAAAATCGGAGTTAGCAACCAGAAATCGGCAACTATTCGGATCAAAAGTGGAGCTTTGGTACTTCATCCGTCAAGTCTGGACCACTATTGGACCCCAAATTCTACGTGATCTGGTTGACAGCATGTCAAGGAGAATTCAAGCAGTAATTGCGGTTCGCGGTGGACCTACTAAGTATTGATTTCATAATGTTTTTCTCACATGTTAAAAGACTTTTGTCCATCAATTTTTGGCTCAAGTTTTGTTTTAAAAAAGGTCATGACGCCTTGTTACCGTGTTCATGAAAAATTGTTAAATGCATCTTTTTGTAATGTTAAAATTAGAGATAATAAGCTCTTTAAATCTTTTAACCGTTTGCAAATTGATCGGATTTGGACCAAGATATACAAAGGACAAACTTCTAAAAACCAACGTTAAAAGACTTTTATCCATGACTGTATTAGTGGAATCAACTTATTATTAGTGGCTAGTCATTGTGAAGCAAAAAGGCGAGTGAGTAGTTTGGAAAGCTACCGTAATCTTTTCATTATATTTGTCCGATCTATGTACTTTTGATTACATTCAACTTATAGCTTGATCCATCATCAGATTGGATCAAAATATATTAGATAGGACAAAATCCGGAGAAAGCATTACGATAACTTTACAAATTATGCAGCTTTTAGAAAAAAACATTGCTTTCAAGTAATCTAGAATCGAAAAAGGCAAATAAAGCAAAGTTGACTGATTATCAAGCTGACAGAAAATATAAACTACTCTGTAGTAAAACGGGATAATATCTTTTTCTGCTTTGTTTTTGCAGAGTTTCTCACTGATTTTTTTTCGACCTTGACCATTTTGAACGCGCCTTTTTCAAGGACAATGTGTTTTGAGGATTCGAAAAGGGAAAACAAAGCTTCATCAACGAAACAAATCCCGTTTTCAAAGAAATCCATTGCTATAGATGAAATAAGAGTTTGGCCAACAGAACGGGCAAATTGTGCATAAACTTTTTGTACGAGTTTTCCAAATTGACTTGTTATTGTAATGAAAAAAGACATTGAAACCTGAAGTTTTCGATCAACAAATTTTCACAATTTTTAGAAAAAATGATGTGCAATTTGTCTTTTTCATTTTCCGATTTTTTTGAAGCGATCACTAAGTGTTATTGGTCAGAATTTTTTGATCCAATGGTTCCACCGAAAGATTTCTGCCTTAAGGATCACAACAACACTGGAACCAAACAAGGTTTTTCAATGTTTTGACCAACATTTTAGGGGAATCTGTGGAGCTATAAAAGCTCGATGAATCAGATTCTGACCAACGAAGATTCACTGATCCAAAATGCGTTCAATTTTCTTTATTTTCCTAGCATTTGCGCTGATTTGTGTGATTGTGGCGTAAGTTTTATTAGAGAGAAATATGTAAAGTAATCTTTGTGTAAGTGTTAGAATGGGAGAATATAGTGGAATAAATGCAATTTCCAGCATTCCAATTATAGAGACGACAAGGCGCAAGGAGACCAACGTGTACGCCGTGACGACGATAGGGAGAAGAGGTTAGTGTTTATCATGCAAGCAGATCTAAGAAGCTTTCTTTTGCTCAGAATAGCTTTTCAAATTACTATTAGTGATGTAAGTGTTTGAATTAATAAGAGCAAACCGTGATTGATTGTAAATTGTAAAGATCCGGATCGTTAACATTTCTATTTAGAGATGATTCCCATAATGGAGACGACCGCGTACGCCGTGACGACGACAGGGAGAAGAGGTTAGAAACAGTTTAGTTAATTCCACCTGGAGTAAGGGTGATGAAGTGCGTTGTGGTGTAAGGGTTAGCAGATTTGTCCGGTAGGCGAAAGGTTGCGAGTTCTAGTCCCGGTCCCGTACAACATTTTGATCTGCCCTAGTTCCAACTATTTTCTTCGATCCCTATTGGCCAGTTTTCTCCTATCATTTTAACACATTCACGACCAGGCGGTATTTCACACAAAAAGCCCGTGGGACCAAAAAATATTTGAGTTGACAACAAGCGACTATTTGTATCGTTATTATTCGTAAGTCGTTAGTCGTAAATGATGCAAAAATCATGTGCATCTTTAAGCTTTGAGAAAAGTTCCTCGCTTGTGTGCTATAAGTAAAAATTATTAAGTACAATAAAACGATTTGCGATACTTTGCATTCAAGATGAATGTTGTAAACAATTTCCATTTCAGAGATGGCGATGCTGAAAAAGGTCAACCCGCTCGCCGTGACTTAAAGAGAATAGATAGGTTTGTTGTAAAAGCATAGATGACTGAAATCTTCAATATTTATTGTTTAGAGATGCCAAGGATCCAAGCAGCCGCGCTCGTCGTCTCGATTTGTTACGTCACCAGAGGTTGGAGACAATCTATTTCTTCTCAAAGCTTTGTTTGCAGACTTGTTCTTCCTACTTCTAGTCGCATAAGCGTTTATTATAATAGTAGTATCAAAAAATTAAAAAATGTGTTTTGACAATCCGAAAAGGGAAAAAAAAGCTTGATCAACGAAATAAATCCCGTTTTCAAAGAAATCCATTGCTAGAGATGAAATAAGAGTTTGGTCAACAGAACGGGCAAATTGTGCATAAACTTTTTGTACGAATTTTCCAAATTGACTTGTTATTGTAATGAAAAAAGACATTGAAATCCGAAGTTTTCGACCAACAAATTTTCACAATTTTTGGAAAAAATGTAAAAATTTGTCTTTTTCATTTTCCGATTTTTTTGAAGCGATCACTAAGTGTTATTGGTCAGAATTTTTTGATCCAATGGTTCCACCGAAAGATTTCTGCCTTAAGGATAACAACAACACTGGAACCAAGCAAGGTTTTTCGGTGTTTTTACCAACTTTTTGGGGGAATCCGCCGATAAAAGCTCGATGAATCAGATTTTGCCAAACGAAGATTCACTGATCCAAAATGCGTTCAATTTTCCTTTTTTTCCTAGCATTTGCGCTGATTTCTGTGATTGTGGCGTAATTTTTATTAGAAAGCAATATGTAAAGTAATCTTTATGTAAGTGTTAGAATGGGAGAATATATTAGAATAAACGCCATTACCAACATTCCAATTATAGAAGCGACGACGAAGCGCAACAGGACCATCAAGAGGAAAAGAGGTTAGAAACAGTTTTCCCCGATCAGCATTGGCCAGTTACTTTGATGATGATGATGAAGTTCTTTAGATGGATAGAAGTCAAATAAATTACGAGCATTCTAATTTTAGAGATGGCAATGACCAAGGAGCTCAACGTGAACGCCGTGACGACAAGGAGGCCGGAGCTCAACGTGAACGCCGTGACGACAAGGAGGCCGGAGCTCAACGTGAACGCCGTGACGGCGATGAGCATCTAGCTCAACGTGAACGCCGTGACGACAAGGAGGCCGGAGCTCAACGTGAACGCCGTGACGACAAGGAGGCAGGAGCTCAACGTGAACGCCGTGACGGCGATGAGCATGTAGCTCAACGGGAACGCCGTGACGGCGATGAGCATCTAGCTCCACGTGAACGCCGTGACGACAAGGAGGCCGGAGCTCAACGTGAACGCCGTGACGGCGATGAGCATCTAGCTCAACGTGAACGCCGTGACGACAAGGAGGCCGGAGCTCAACGTGAACGCCGTGACGACAAGGAGACCGGAGCTCAACGTGAACGCCGTGACGACAAGGAGGCCGGAGCTCAACGTGAACGCCGTGACGACAAGGAGGCAGGAGCTCAACGTGAACGCCGTGACGACAAGGAGGCCGGAGCTCAACGTGAACGCCGTGACGACAAGGAGGCAGGAGCTCAACGTGAACGCCGTGACGACAAGGAGGCCGGAGCTCAACGTGAACGCCGTGACGGCGATGAGCATCTAGCTCAACGTGAACGCCGTGACGACAAGGAGGCCGGAGCTCAACGTGAACGCCGTGACGACAAGGAGGCAGGAGCTCAACGTGAACGCCGTGACGGCGATGAGCATGTAGCTCAACGGGAACGCCGTGACGGCGATGAGCATCTAGCTCCACGTGAACGCCGTGACGACAAGGAGGCCGGAGCTCAACGTGAACCCCGTGACGGCGATGAGCATCTAGCTCAACGTGAACGCCGTGACGACAAGGAGGCCGGAGCTCAACGTGAACGCCGTGACGACAAGGAGACCGGAGCTCAACGTGAACGCCGTGACGACAAGGAGGCCGGAGCTCAACGTGAACGCCGTGACGACAAGGAGGCAGGAGCTCAACGTGAACGCCGTGACGACAAGGAGGCCGGAGCTCAACGTGAACGCCGTGACGACAAGGAGGCCGGAGCTCAACGTGAACGCCGTCACGACAAGGAGGCCGGAGCTCAACGTGAACGCCGTGACGACAAGGAGGCAGGAGCTCAACGTGAACGCCGTGACGACAAGGAGGCAGGAGCTCAACGTGAACGCCGTGACGACAAGGAGGCCGGAGCTCAACGTGAACGCCGTGACGACAAGGAGACCGGAGCTCAACGTGAACGCCGTGACGACAAGGAGGCAGGAGCTCAACGTGAACGCCGTGACGACAAGGAGGCCGGAGCTCAACGTGAACGCCGTGACGACAAGGAGGCCGGAGCTCAACGTGAACGCCGTGACGACAAGGAGGCAGGAGCTCAACGTGAACGCCGTGACGACAAGGAGGCAGGAGCTCAACGTGAACGCCGTGACGACAAGGAGGCCGGAGCTCAACGTGAACGCCGTGACGACAAGGAGGCCGGAGCTCAACGTGAACGCCGTGACGACAAGGAGGCCGGAGCTCAACGTGAACGCCGTGACGACAAGGAGGCAGGAGCTCAACGTGAACGCCGTGACGGCGATGAGCATCTAGCTCAACGTGAACGCCGTGACGACAAGGAGGCCGGAGCTCAACGTGAACGCCGTGACGACAAGGAGGCAGGAGCTCAACGTG
Organism: Mesorhabditis belari; assembly: GCA_958450365.1. NCBI lineage: Eukaryota > Metazoa > Nematoda > Chromadorea > Rhabditida > Rhabditidae > Mesorhabditis > Mesorhabditis belari. The sequence goes on along the minus strand of CAUEEP010000706.1, from coordinate 142,453 downwards.
AACGCCGTGACGGCGATGAGCATGTAGCTCAACGGGAACGCCGTGACGGCGATGAGCATCTAGCTCCACGTGAACGCCGTGACGACAAGGAGGCCGGAGCTCAACGTGAACCCCGTGACGGCGATGAGCATCTAGCTCAACGTGAACGCCGTGACGACAAGGAGGCCGGAGCTCAACGTGAACGCCGTGACGACAAGGAGGCCGGAGCTCAACGTGAACGCCGTGACGACAAGGAGGCAGGAGCTCAACGTGAACGCCGTGACGGCGATGAGCATGTAGCTCAACGTGAACGCCGTGACGACAAGGAGGCCGGAGCTCAACGTGAACGCCGTGACGACAAGGAGGCAGGAGCTCAACGTGAACGCCGTGACGACAAGGAGGCCGGAGCTCAACGTGAACGCCGTGACGACAAGGAGGCAGGAGCTCAACGTGAACGCCGTGACGACAAGGAGGCCGGAGCTCAACGTGAACGCCGTGACGACAAGGAGGCCGGAGCTCAACGTGAACGCCGTGACGACAAGGAGACCGGAGCTCAACGTGAACGCCGTGACGACAAGGAGGCAGGAGCTCAACGTGAACGCCGTGACGACAAGGAGGCCGGAGCTCAACGTGAACGCCGTGACGACAAGGAGGCCGGAGCTCAACGTGAACGCCGTGACGACAAGGAGGCAGGAGCTCAACGTGAACGCCGTGACGACAAGGAGGCAGGAGCTCAACGTGAACGCCGTGACGACAAGGAGGCCGGAGCTCAACGTGAACGCCGTGACGACAAGGAGGCCGGAGCTCAACGTGAACGCCGTGACGACAAGGAGGCAGGAGCTCAACGTGAACGCCGTGACGACAAGGAGGCCGGAGCTCAACGTGAACGCCGTGACGACAAGGAGGCCGGAGCTCAACGTGAACGCCGTGACGACAAGGAGGCAGGAGCTCAACGTGAACGCCGTGACGACAAGGAGGCCGGAGCTCAACGTGAACGCCGTGACGACAAGGAGGCAGGAGCTCAACGTGAACGCCGTGACGACAAGGAGGCCGGAGCTCAACGTGAACGCCGTGACGGCGATGAGCATCTAGCTCAACGTGAACGCCGTGACGACAAGGAGGCCGGAGCTCAACGTGAACGCCGTGACGACAAGGAGGCCGGAGCTCAACGTGAACGCCGTGACGACAAGGAGGCAGGAGCTCAACGTGAACGCCGTGACGGCGATGAGCATGTAGCTCAACGTGAACGCCGTGACGACAAGGAGGCCGGAGCTCAACGTGAACGCCGTGACGACAAGGAGGCAGGAGCTCAACGTGAACGCCGTGACGACAAGGAGGCCGGAGCTCAACGTGAACGCCGTGACGACAAGGAGGCAGGAGCTCAACGTGAACGCCGTGACGACAAGGAGGCCGGAGCTCAACGTGAACGCCGTGACGGCGATGAGCATCTAGCTCAACGTGAACGCCGTGACGACAAGGAGGCCGGAGCTCAACGTGAACGCCGTGACGACAAGGAGGCAGGAGCTCAACGTGAACGCCGTGACGGCGATGAGCATGTAGCTCAACGGGAACGCTCAACGTAAGAATTGTTTTTAATAGTAGTATCAAAAAAATGTCAAAAAAAAAATGTAATGAGAAGAGGTTGGCTGAGAATGATGGAAGAATTGTTTTTCTTAAATCTTACTGATCGATTTTGACAATAGAAATTGTATTTCAACGTATGTGAGTCTCAATTTGCAGAGATGCTGATACTGATGCTGAACGTGTTCGTCGCGCTCTTCGTCGTAAAGCAAGGTTCGTGAAAACAGTAACTAGCGAAAATAAAGTTGTTTAGCGATCATTTGTAAAGCGTTTTTATTTTCGAACTCTTTTAGAGATGACGATAGCGATGATTAAGAAGGGCACACTCTGCACATACAAAAAACTTTTGGCCGATTTTCGGTTCAATTCAAATAAATTTGCATTCCAATTCTTTTACATAAAACAAATTCAATATATATTACATTTTCTCAAATTTCAAATTAACTACGTGTTGTTGGCCGGAATTTTTTGATCTAATGGCTCCACCCAAGGATTTCTGCCTTGAGGATAACAACAACACTGGAACCATACAAGGTTTTTGGTGTTTTGAACAACTTTGGGGAATGCTATATAAGTTTGATAAATAAAATTATAATAAACGAAGATTCACTGATTCAAAATACGTTCAATCTTACTTCTTTTCCTAGCATTCGCGCTGATTTCGGTGATTGTGGCGTAAGTTTTTGCTAACGATCAATCAAACAAAGAATAAACTTTCTCTTGGTATTAGGTAGATTATTCAAAATCTTCACTTCACTCTTCACTTGCAGAAATTTCTCCGCATTTTTAGAGGAAATTCCAAAAAAAGAGCCCGACTCACATCCGCGCGAAATGTATCGAAAAATGCGTTCCCTATTAAAAATAACTGCCATTTGCGTTTTCTAGACCAAAAAAATGCGCTGATTTCAAAAATAATAGCTTCATAAAAATCCGTCTTGTGGTTTTGTCTAAAAATGAGGAGCTTTTTGGGGAGTTGCGACTCCCCAAAAAGCACCTGTTTTATGGCATTTCCGGCAAGCCGACCTTTCTATTAGATTATCCCATAGAAACCCAGAGATTTTTGTTTTGATCAGTACTCGGTCACAACACAACGTTTTGTATTAATCTTTTTTCTTTTTCATGCTAAAACTTTCTGCTTTCTTGCACCAATATTCATTTTTGAGGAATTGACACGAGAAGAGAGTTGCAGTCGATCGAATGAAGCCAACTCGAGAAGAAATCCACGACCGGCTGCCCTTACGATTTGGACCGAAAGATCCTGCCAGCTCTGGTTTGCTTGATTCCGAGAAGGTATTGAATCTCTTGAAGGCGATTCACATGGACATCGCTCCGCAGCCATCGATAATAATGAATTGGAACAACTTATTGAAGCCGATCCAATGCAAACAACACGAAACAACATCTCTAAGGTTGCTTACATCTCAAGAAGGTTGACCAAATTTTAAACCAAAGGCTTTAAATCCCTCGACTGTCAATTTTCTCCGTGACAACGCGCCCGCTCGCACAGCAAAAGCTGCTTATATGGAGTTAGAGGAAGTAAAATGGAAGGTCTTACCGCATGCGCTATATAGTCCAGACTTATCACCATCTGATTTTCACCTCTTCAGATCGATGCAACGTTCCCTTGCGAATTGCCAGTTTAAGAATACGCAAGAAGTCGAAATTTGGCTGACCAACTACTTTCAAGCACAGAATCAAGAGTTCTTCGATAAGGAGATCCGCAAGCTAAAGCAACGTTGGAGGGATGTTATAGATAACGATGGTGCTTATTGTTTCGAATAAATTGTTACCTAAAGGAATTTTGATTAAATTTAATGTTTGCAAAAAAACGAAATTTCTTTTGCACCAACCTAGTAACTATTAACATTAAACAACCATCATTAAAATGCAAAATATCCAGGGAAGAGGTCTAAAAATGGTCTCTCAAAACATCTTTAAAGTTAAAAACACTTCTTCTGGCATGATTTAACCTACTGATTACGTTTCTGATTAAATTGGATCAAAACAAAAAAGAAAATTTTTTTAAATTTCGACCATGTGGTCTCCCCAAAATCTCAAAAATATTTTTTCAGTGTGCTTTACCTCTACCAGTCAATTTAAGTTAGAAGATGAATATTTAGTGGTTGAAAAAGGTTTTGGCCCTAGTTTTGACCTTAAAAAACGCCCCAATAGTCGATAGCTTGGACTTCCAAGTGAAGTACACTATAGAAGCGCGCACTTTGAAGCCCCGAAAGTCGGCTTAAAACGCCTTTTCCCAAGCTTTCGTTGTGTTTTTTAGAATAGACGCATAAAACTACCCCAGAAAAAGTGATTTTGAAAAAAAGAAAGTGCTCTTTTGACAGAGTGCTATTTAGCGCAAGGTTCGGAGCAGATTCGGAATCAGCGTCAAATTCTGCGTAGAATAGTATTGTCAAATTTTCGAATTGTCAAAACACATTGCTCGTGTCATTTGGTCACCACGCCCGGTTGGCATTCCCCTGTGAACAATATCTTTTTCTGCTTTGTTGTTGTTTTTGCAGAGTTTCTCACTAATTTTTTTCTCCACCTTGACCATTTTGAACACGTCCCTTTCAAGGCCACGAACAATGTGTTTTGACAATTCGAAAAGGGAAAACAAAGCTTCATCAACGAAATAAATCCCCTTTTCAAATAAATCCATTGCTAAAGATGCAATAAGAGTTTGGCCAACAGAATTGTTCATAAACTTTTTGTACGAATTTCCCAAATTGGCTCGTCATTGAAATGAAAAAAGACATTGAAACCCAAAATTTTCGATCAACAACCCTTAACACTTTTGGGAAGTGCAATGTGTTTTTTCAATTTTCCGATTTTTTTGAAGCGATGATTACGTGTTGTTGACCAGAAATTTTGATCTAATGTTTCCACCAACGGATTTCTGCCTTGAGGATAACAACGACACTGGAACCAAACAAGGTTTTTCGGTGTTTGGAACAACTTTTCGGGAGAATCCGCCCAAGCTATAAAAGCTCGGTGAATCAGATCCTGACAAACGAAGATTCACTGATCCAAAATGCGTTCAATTTTCCTTCTCTTCCTAGCATTCGCGCTGATTTCTGTGATTGTGGCGTAAGTTTTATTAGAAAGCAATATGTAAAATAATCTTTGTGAAAGTGTTAGAATGGGAGAATATATTAGAATAAACGCAATTACCAGCATTCCAATTATAGAGACGACGATGCGCAAGGAGAGCATGAAAAGCAAAAGAGGTTAGAAGTTTATTTTTTCTTCATTTTGTTAGGCTTAATCTTATTGTAAATTTTCCTTTCTACAGATATTATTTCAAAGATCCCGGTTATGGCAAAAATAAGAGCTTCTTTGATTTCTCATTATAGTCACTTTTTACTAAATTTCTTTACCGATTACGGTAAATTATTGGGTTGGTGAATTGAAAACTGCCGGCTATTGTCATATGTCACAGTTTGAGCATTTTCTGTGCATCTTTAAGCTTTGAGAAAAGTTTCGCTTGTGTCTTATAATTAAAAAGCATTAAGTACAATGGATAGGTTTGTTGTAAAAGTATAGATGGCTGAAATCCTCAATCTTTATTGTTTAGAGATGCCAAGGATCCAAGTAGCCGCGCGCGACGTCATGACCCGCCACGTCACGAAAGGTTGAAAACAATTAACTTTTTCTCAAAGCCTTGCTTGCAGACTTGTTTGTCCTACTTCTAGTGGCATAAGCCTTTTCATAATAGTAGTATCAAAAAATTAGAAAAATGAACTAGGTCAAATGTGTTGTGAAGATTCATGAAGTCGACATTCTAATTTTAGAGACGGCGATGAGCATGTAGCTCAACGTGAACGCCGTGACGACAAGGAGACCGGAGCTCAACGTGAACGCCGTGACGGCGATGAGCATCTAGCTCAACGTGAACGCCGTGAGGACAAAGAGACCGGAGCTCAACGTGAACGCCGTGACGACAAGGAGACCGGAGCTCAACGTGAACGCCGTGACGACAAGGAGACCGGAGCTCAACGTGAACGCCGTGACGGCGATGAGCATGTAGCTCAACGTGAACGCCGTGACGACAAGGAGACCGGAGCTCAACGTGAACGCCGTGACGACAAGGAGACCGGAGCTCAACGTGAACGCCGTGACGGCGATGAGCATCTAGCTCAACGTGAACGCCGTGACGGCGATGAGCATCTAGCTCAACGTGAACGCCGTGACGGCGATGAGCCTTTAGCTCAACGTGAACGCCGTGACAGCGGTGAGCCTTTAGCTCAACGTGAACGCCGTGACGGCGGTGAGCCTTTAGCTCAACGTGAACGCCGTGACAGCGGTGAGCCTTTAGCTCAACGTGAACGCCGTGACAGCGGTGAGCCTGTAGCGCAACGTGAACGCCGTGACGGCAAAAAAGATAAGAGGTTAGTATTTATCCTGCAGGCAGATCTATGAAGATTTAAGAATTTTGACTTGCGAGTATAAACTAGCCAAAACAAAGTTATTTATTTTCGAACTCTTTTAGAGATGGAGATACCAAATGAGAAGGGCACACTCTGCACATACAAAAAAACATTTGACCAACTTTTGGTTCATTTCAAATAAATTTGCATTTCAATTATTTCACATAAACAAATTCAATATATATTACATTTTTTCAAATTTGACATTGACTATGTGTTGTTGGTCAGAATTTTTTGTTCTAATGGATTTTAAATGGGCCAAAGGATTTCTGCCTGGAGGCATAACAAAAACACTGAAGCCAAACAAGATTTCCGGTGTTTTGAACAACTTTTTGAGGGAATCCGCCGGAGCTATAAAAACTCTGTGATTCAGATTCTGACAAACGAAGATTCACTGATCCAAAATGCGTGCAATTTTACTTCTTTTCCTAGCATTCGCGCTGATTTCTGTGATTTCTGTGGCGTAAGTTTTTTCTAGCGATCAATCAAACAAACAAATAAACTTCTACTTGGTATTAGGTTGATTATTAAAATCTTCACTTTACTCTTCACTTGCAGAAATTACTCCGCATTTTTAGAGGAAATCCCAAAAAAGGAGCCCGACTCCCCAAAAAGCGTCTGTTTTCTGGCGACTATAAAGTCTGGTGTAAGATGATATTATTACCGTTTCTTTGATAACTGTAATTTAGAATATCTACGTTTTCCTATCTGTGTTGTATACACATTAGATATGGCCAAATTACGTCTCGAACTTAATTCCACCTTCGTTTTCTTGGTTGCTCCTTGATCGATTGATCTGAAATTTTGTCTGCAAGCAGTTAATGCCGAGCTCTACCTGTAGACAAGATTTCAGATCAATCGGTCAAGGAACGGCCAAGAAAACGAAGATGGAATTAGGTTCGGGACGGAATCTGCCCATGCCTAATACATACTTTCAGAGTACCGTCCCCCAGTGTCTCCCTGAGGTGTCCCCGTAGTGTCCCCCGGGGGAGGGGCGGTACTTTCCAAAAGTGTCCCCCTTGTCCATCTTATCTTTTTTAAGCGTTTTTCGAATTTATCGACGCAATTTGGAACGAATATTTCTGATACTTTTCAGATAGAGCCCAGACGCACATACAGAAAGTTTATATTTATTCTTAAAAAAGTAACAAAACATGTAAACTGCAAAACAAAAACGAAAATTTTCAGCAAACAACAGGAACAACAATTTTAAGTGACAGTTTCAGCGTCCGAATCTCCATCAACGTCGCTTTCATCGAAGAGACACGGCTTCCCAATCGGATCACAAGTCTCCAGGCGAGCCATGTCAAAGGCGTTCTCAGCGTACTTCTGCGTGTAGCGGCTAGGAAACTTCCTAAAAGGAAACTAATAAATAAAACACTATATCAAAATACCTAACAACAATATCGCCAAGATTTGCATCGTGAATCGAAATGAGTGATTCAATAATAGAAGGTAGTAAGCGTCCTCGTCTTTTGTTACCATAAATGATGCCAAGCCGACTAAATACAGGAATATTATGCATTTTTTGATAAAATAAACCTGAATAGTCGTTCAACGGAGACCGACGAGCCAGAAACAGGGCACCACAGAAAACTTTGCTTGTGAAGATTGGGGAGATTCTCTTGTTGCATTATCCAAAAATAAGGCAAAGAAAGGTTGCTAGCAGCACCCGAAGTTAGAATTGCTTCATAAGTAGTTAACTAAAGTTTGATTGTTAAATAAGCATTATAGATAAACCTCAAGTTCCAGCTTTGGAGTAATGTCGGGGCCAAAAATTTCAGTGGCGTAATGCGAGTAGAAATGGCCGTTTGGAATGAAATGTTCTACTTGGGCTTCTAAATAGTTAATGCTTATAAATTAACAGCAAAAACTGACTCATTTCTTTGAGTATTTAACTTTTTGCTTGAAGAAGTTGAAGTGGTGAAAGGCTACGGAAGGTTTTCGGATTGAGTTGATATTTGTTGATATTTGGATGTTGATATTTGGCCTCCTGGCCTAGAAGTAAATTCGATAGATTTTTACAAGTAGTATTCATTGTCACTGTTACAAATAGTCACTGTTGTACTTCACAAATTTATTTAATTATTATGTTTGGTTTATGTTTATGTTCTTGCATTACTCGTGCATCTTGTTTATTCGTTGCTGGTATAGTTATAAAGTTTAGTTACCACACGCAAACAGCGGCAAAACAATATTAACAAAAAAAAACATTTTTGGGCATTTGGTTGGTTTTTGAAAGTTTACCCCGGATCTTAGAATTTTACCACCCCGGATATTGAAAGACCCCCCGGATACTCCACAAGTACCGGCAGGCAGCTTTGGCTGTTTGTGTTTGGATTCAGACGTAACATATATTAGGTTGATGCAAAAGTCTTTTTCATTTTTTTCGTCTGCCGTTTCAAGCCAACAAATGCACCAATTAAACTACGGTTGATTTCATTAGAAAAACCAATTATTTTTCTGCAAAATAACATTAAAACGGGTTTAAAAATATTTTATGCCTGGATTTTCTTGAGAGTATGAAGTCGGGTAGTCAAAAAGGGCTAACTCGATGATGCGGTTTAGACACCTTAGCTAAAGAAAACCTATCTTCGTGTCAATAGATAAAAGATAGAGAAAAAAAAGTTTGATATTTTGCCAAAATTTCAGAGAAATTCATTAAGCCAATTTTTCCGTAGAGTTTTTTATAGATTTTTACGAAAAAGGCGTTTTTCACTCTCGAATTTGCTTGAAAGTGAACCGAAATTGATTTAAAAAGATGGAAATTGAACAAAAAAAACACTTTTTTTTATAGAGCAAACTATTAGGTTGGTGCAAAAGAAATTTCGGTCGATATAAAATGTTCTTATTTTTTTAATCTGAAGAACTTATTTGATGTTCTTTTGTGCATTTGTACTCTTGGATATTTACTTTATTTTCGCATTTTTTCAAAGTCAGAGCTTTCACTTTTTAATTGATTTTTGCTTTAGATCATGGTGGATCAAAAGTATGTTCTGCGCACGTGTCTTCTCTATGACTTCAAAATGGGCAAAAACGCTGCTGATTCACATCGTGATCTCTGTTCCGCCTTTGGAGAACAGGTTATCACCGAAAGATCATGCCAGCTCTGGTTTGCCCAATTCCGAGATGGTAATGAATCCCTTGAAGACGAATCGCATGGACATCGTGCCACAGCCATCGACAACAATGAATTGGAACAATTAATTGAAGCTGATCCAATGCAAACAACACGAGAACTTGCCAAACATCTCCAATGTGATCATTCAACAATTGTACGCCATTTGGAAATAATTGGAAAGACAAATCGTAATGGACAATGGGTTCCACATCAATTGAGTGTTGAGAATCTGGGAGCACGCGTTTCGATCAGCCATATCTTGCTCCATAAGTCGAAAAGAAGCCATTTTTTTTGAGAATATCTTGACGATGGATGAGAAGTGGATTCACTTTGATAATACTTCTCGAAAAAGACAATGGCTGAGCAAAGGTCAAGCGCCAATTCCAACTCCAAAGCCGGATTATCATGGGCGCAAAGTGATGTTGTCTTGCTGGTGGAATATCAATGGACTTGTTCATTTTGAATTATTAGAGCCCGGAAAAACAGTCGATTCATCTTATTTTATTCAACAACTCAAGAAGGTTGACGAAATTTTGCGTGAAAAAGGCCTAAATCCCTCAACTATCAACTTTCTCCGTGATAATGCTCCAGCTCACACGGCAAAAACCTCTTGTAAGGAACTAGAGAAGCTAGGATGGAAGGTCTTACCACATGCGCCGTATAGTCCAGACTTAGCACCCTCCGATTTTCACCTTTTCAAATCGATGCAACATTCCCTTGAGAATTGCCAGTTTAAGAATGCAAAAGAAGTCGAAAATTGGGTGACCAACTACTTTGCATCACAGAATCAAGCGTTCTTTGAGAAGGGGATCCGCAATCTGAAGCAACGTTGGAGGGATGTCATAGATAATAATGATGCTTATTGTTTTAAATAAATTGTTATCTAAAAAAATTTTGGATGACTTTAATGTTTGTAAAAAAACGAAATTTCATTTGCACCAACCTAGTATAGATTAATTGGTGAATTTGTTACTTTTTAACAGAAGTACGAAAAAAAATGAAAAAGACTTTTGCATCAACCTAATAAAAGGCGTTTCTAGGAAAGTCGAAGTTCCCCACCACCCCGCCGAATCCACAACTCCTAATTGATTTTTTGGCAAAGTGATGCAAGCTTTTTTCTCGCGTTTTGTGAAAACACGTTTTCTTTGTTTGCCCCCCCCCCCCCCCCCCCCCATTTCGCATGACGCATTTTGCCTAACGCCAGCGCAAGCTTTGTATTGAACGCGTGGCGCAAGCTTCGCTTTCTTGCGCCATCGTGAAGCAAAATGTGTTAGGCGAAATGCCTTTTAGTCGTAATCTGGGTAACCTTTTTCTTTCATGTAATTTAATTCTTGAGTGAATTATATATCTTTTTTAGAATGAATCCTAATTTCAAGTGGTGTGGTAATCCCGAAGAGTTAAAGACGTTAAAGGATGAGGGCAAATTGGTGGATTTGAACGAGTGGAGTGTCGTTAGTAGAGTAAGTTTTAATTTACCGTAAAAACTCTAATAGAAGCCCCTCTATAGGAGCGTCGCGTAGTCTAGGTTTACTCTCAAACAAGCGCTCATATCTCGACACCAACAAGTTTGTTTCTGCCCGCTTAGATATCAAATTAAAGTAGAAAGAATGGGTGATTTTTTGAGATATAGCAGATATTTTTAGCATTAGCCAGCGCTCAGAAAAAATTGATTGAAAAATGGCAAAAAAAGAGCCGACTTTCAGCGATTTTCAGTCATCTCAAAAAATCACCCATTCTTAATTTGATACTTTAGTACTTTAATTTGATACCTAAGCGCGCAGAAACAAACGTGTTGGTGTCGAGATATGAGCGCTTGTTTGAGAGTAAACCTAGACTACACGACGCTCCTATAGGGGGCTCTTCTATTGAAGATTTTACGGTAATTTTCAATACATTGTTTGCACCTTTGTTTCATAATTAATGTATTTTAGCAAGAAATGGAGAAGTACACGGCCACCACTTTTATCGAGAAGGCTCGTTTCTACTGGTCCAGGTCGCCGCCGGACCTTGTCCAATCTGCAGAAAAGATTTGGTTCGCGGCGGTGTACGCCGTTAAGCAACTCTATCTCTTATGTGGAAACATCGATTTGAAGTCGCATAATTCCCATGCACATTTTTGCAACTTTGCCCTTCACAATTCTGGATTGGACCAGGCCCATTGTCGTCATTTGTGGTTGAATTGCTGGGATAAAGCGCAGAAGTGAGTAGCTTTTTATAGGATTGTATTCGAAATTGCTATTACTAATTACGAATGAATTTTTAGGATGCACCAAGACGTCTATGGCTCGGGCGACTTTAGTAAGAGTAAATCCCCCCCCCGGATACTCCACGAGTACCGACAAGGCGAGTTTAAGCGGGGTGTACAGGACTCGTTCAACCATTGGATGTTTACTTCTTTCAACAATTTAAAGGCGTAATGGAAAAATTCGCGATCACATTCGAGCCAGCAAACCGGATTTCAAGATCAGCAAGCGAGACAATATCATTAAAGCTCTTTCGGTTGTGTGAGCAGCTTAAAGCTCCAGTATTTTTCAAGTCTCGTCAATATTCATGACTCCGAGCAGGACACATCCCTCAACATTCGGGAAACTTCGACGGCGTATCTCATTAACAAGACAAATAAGCGCGATTGTGAAGAAAACGGATGCAATAATATTAATTTCATGCTCTGTGCGCATTGCTCTTAAAGTTAGTGTTCTAATTGTGCATTTCAGGTTGTTCATTTTTGCTCAATTGCTAATTACCCTTGATTTTTAATTTTTTGCTTACTTTCTTTTAAATAAATTGTCAATCATTAAATAGCATTAGAAAATAACATTATACAATTTTATAATAATCAAAAAGTTTGACAGCTAGTGGATCCGAACCAAGATCAAAGAGTTCCGAACGCAGGCCCACTAACCACTAGGCTACGAGCTGACTTTTGAGATGGCGGATGGAAAGCCTTTCCGCCGGTAAAAATCAGTGTGCCAAAAATTCAAGAAAAGCCTTCATGTTTTCGAAATTTAAATGGTTGTAACTTTGTGCGTTTTGCCGATTAGCGGTTTTTGAAAACAGTTTCTGAACGTACATTTGCAGGCCTTTCTTTTGGCACTTATCTCATATTATAACTCGCGGGTAACTTGGGAAGGTTCCCTTGTTAGTAAAACCCTAATTGCCGCATTTCGAGTACGGGTTGGCAACTTTCCAACCGTAAATTATAAAATACACCTAAGCTACCGTACCCGAGATGGCGTCCCCCTTTCCCTCTATAAAAGGAAGTCCCATCCATTCACAATTCACTCTTTTAAAGAATCGTTGCCTGGTCCGGTGCTTCGCCGTGTCTTTTGCATGTGTATGTTCCCCTTTCTTTATCCCCTTATAAAATTCTGTTTATTGTTAAAAGTTCCCTCCTCCTTTTATTGTTTTCACCCCTTCTTCCCGGTTTCTTGTAAAATTGTTAAAGGTTTAGAGGAGGGAAATTTAGAGTTTCTGTATTTTTTCCGGTTTTTCAACTTTGTTGGTCTTCGGACCCGTATCTTTTATATCACCGATAAAGTTATTAAAAATATAAACTCCTTGTCTCTATAAACACCAGTCAATCCAACCCAGCCGCGAATCGTCTTGTTATCCCTCTTGTTTTGACAAATCATTTGGAATTATTGTTTCTCAATTAAAAGATTTAGCGGTTTGGGTAAGATTTCGACCCAGAATTTAAATGTTTGAAACCGTAATACGTTACTGCTTCCTGCTTGATTTGAGTTCTGATTTTGTTACTAAATAAATAAATTTCAGACAAATGGGTAACACTCTTGGCGGTGAATACTTGTCAACATGGGATCAAGACGATGTGAAGAAATGGAAAGAAAAGGCCGCCCAATCACAGAAATTCTACTACCTTCAATTCGATGGTTCTCAATTTCACGATGTCTCGGATTTGAGTGAAAGCTTGCGAATAATCAAAATCTGTTTTGCTCTTTTCGGCCCACCACAAGAAGAGAAGGAGAAAATTGAAGATGCTTACACGAATGAGCAAAGAGAAACTGCAGCGAAAATCTACAAAACTATTCATGAAGTCTGGATGAAAGCTCCCGAAAAACAGTTCATGATCGGTTTCAGATTCATTTTTTGTAAAGAAGGTGACAAAGAATTCCCTGTTCCGATTTTCTCACTCTTATGGCAAAAAGTCAACCACAGTCACCACATGAGATTCATTGATACGATGTGTCGAGTGTATGAAAATTGGGAGGACTGGAAAACGCAAAATCGATTGCCAATGCTCAAATACTGTTTCCCGAAGTATGGATTCTACAGCTGCTCAGAAAACAATCAATTCGACTTTGATCCCGAGAAAGACCCATCACTTCAATTTGGAGCAACCCCAGCGTGTGACTTGAGTGCAAGAATTGGAAGAATTTTCGACGTCACGATTACCACAGTTGGAATCGGAGTTGGTTTGGTCTCTCTATTCACCCCAGCTGGATTCATCAGTGGTCCAATCTTATTGGGAACAACCGGCACAAGTGCAGTCTATGGATTGGGGAGAGCTGGGCAAAGACTTGTTGACAAATACAATCATAATGAAAGTCTTACTGATTTGGAGAGTATTGTTTTGCTGTTATCCATTCTTGCAGCTCCTCTTCACTTCGTGACTGCTCTAGCTAATGCTCGTCTAGCTGCTGGTGCGGCGCAAGGACGAATTTTCACTCAATCACAAAGACTTTTGGCCACATCACTTATGATCACTTCTCTTTCAATTGACTCATTTTTCTTCTTGATGAATGTTGTGAATTTGGTGGAGAAAGCGTTGAAGAAAGAGCTCACTGCTTTGGATTTATTGCAGTTCTCGATCAGCACTCTCTTTTTCACAAACACTTTGATGCAACCAAAAACCGCTGCCGGAGTCATCAACAAGTTCCAAGAACAAAGAATCGGGGAAATCGCAAATCAAATGACTGATGCACAGGCAAAACAATCATTTCAAAAGTTCGTTGATGCAAATAAAGGTGAGGGAGGCATACAAGCAAAGTCAAAGGTTGTTCGAACATTGAATCGAATGGAGGATCCGAATTGTTTCTTTTCAAACACTCAAGGCTTTGACATGAAGATTGGTGGCCGCAAAGGGCGTACTGTATTGCTAACAGACGGAAAGGGATATACTCAACGAACAAACCCCAATCACCGGTAAAAACTTTATCGAACTATTGTAAAAGCTTTAATCTTGAACAATTAGAATAAGGTGTTAGAATAGTTGAGTTATTTTTAAGACAAAATTTGCAATGGTTTACAAAAGTGTTCATTTACTTTTTTATTTAGAACTGACTTCACTGTTCAAGACGTGCAAGGATTGGCGAAAATCAGCAAGAGGAATCAATTGAAAACATGTCTGGGAGATGATCACAAAGCACACAAATATTTGAAGAACATGTCTCCAAGAGACCAAGCCAGAGTCAATAATGTGTTTGAAGGAGCGGCTGGTTATGATAGAGATACGGTGAGAATCGCCGAGAGATTGGCCGAGCAATTGGGTATTCCGGAAACCGAACCTGGAAAATTTATGTCTCTTGTGGAAGTGGTGGCGGCTGAGAGAAAGTGTGAGTTTTGAAATCTGTTTTAACCAGTTTACTAACAAGATTTGACAATCTTAACTTTGTAAGCAAAAACTTTTTCTTTTTCTAGCCGGACGACGGCTGAATTTCAACGATCCAAGCACCTTTTCACGCTTTTTGAACGACATCAACATTGATGTCAAAAAGATTGGAAATATCGTGGCAAGAAAGCAATTGAAGTTCGTCGATGATTATTTGGCACTTTATCACTACCGGAAACATGGAGAAGAGTTCATGACTCATTGCTCTCTTCAATTCTATCTAGGAGAGCTTCCAAGTAAAGTTGTCAATCAAGGCAAACTGGTTGATGTTTGTGAGATGAATATGATGGCCCAGGTGAGTTCCAATGGCGGTAGGGTTTCAAAAACTAAGTCCAAGCTTTATCCCATTGGTTTACCCTTTTCTTTCTGGGTTTCTTTCTGATCCTGGTTTGGTTTGGAGATTTCGCTCTAGGAATGATTCTGTTCAAAAACTTAGACTTAAACTATGAAAGCTTATGATCAATAAATCGTTTTCAGAATGGTGTTCAAGAAGTCATCCATCAAAAGACCTATTATCTCCCAAACGATGAAATGTGTGTGGTGAGGGAGGGAACCGGAAAGACCACGATCAGCACTGTTTACAAGAATCAAGCCGGCTATGAGAAGTATCAACAAAGAATTCAGGTTAAACAAGCCTTTGACTTAAAAACACTACTTTACTGACTGTTTCTATTAGGTTGTAAACTAAGTCTTGACCCTTTCTTAAATTGCTAATATCTCAGCGTAGAATCAGTATATTTGAATCAAATTTTAAATTCTCAAAATCTTACAAGCTTAATGCCAAAATTATAAAGCTATTCGGCGATTTGGCGACCAAGTTATGTATAGCAAGAAGACCGCGCGAAGACAATTTTTTCGAGTTTTTGACAATTTTGCCGCTCATTTTTAAGCCCCATAAACTTGCCAGATCAGGAAATTTTAATAATATTTAGATAGCTTAGAACATCAGCTTTTAGAAACTATTTGTTTCATTAAAAGGTTACCACCAAAAACCTTTTTTAAAATCGGACTGCAAAATTGTTAAAAACTCGACCCCCCCCCCCCCTCGATAATCGATCGACTCCCCCGATAACTGTAAAGGTCCCAAAACTCTTAGTTCTTAGTCCAAGTTTATTTTATTTTTCAAGAGGGCCAAACTTTATCTAGCTGTCTTTATCTAGCATATGATCAAATCTTGCTTAAGTTCAAAATCTAATGCTTAATAACAAGGACGTTGTTTTAGGTCACAAAGACTCCACCATTGGATGTAGCACTCGAGAGAATTGGTCAACTCTTGGGCTTGGATGGTCTCAATTTACAAATCAGTCACAGTCGATCAACCTTTGATCAGAATACCTTTGCTACGACGAATGCTCTGAAAGAAGATTTCGATTATTGCCGTTGGATGATGAGCATTTTTTTGAGTGATTATACTGATTATTTTGAAGATACTAACAATGATAAGTCAGGTGAATAATGCGCAGACAAAGCCTTATTTGATCTCTTTTCTGCTCATAATCATTAATGCTAATCATTTATGTTGTGTTTTATTTATTAAATGAATATTTAAAGAATAAATATCAGCCAATTCTTCCCTTTGCTGGTACATTCGAAGACGATTGAACTTAAATAAAATATTTCCCTTGATGTCTCTCAAAAATCGGCGTCTGTGTTTACAGTTCGCATTGGAGCATCAACACTAGAAAGTCGAGACTTGCCGAAGTGTGATTTGGAGTGATGAAGTCAAGTCCGAGCTATTCAACCCAAACGGTGATTTTATGATCAAGAGACCACCGGGAACACGATATAAGTTGAAGCATATTCAACCGACAGTCAAATTTGGTGGAGTTGGGATAATGTGCTGGGGATGCTTTTCTGGACAGTCGAAACCAGGATAGTTTCCTCTCGTTTGTATCGATGGAACAATGGATGCGGTCAAATACGCAGATATACTTCAGTCATCGATGCTGCCACATGCTCAAATAATGATGGGTCCAGCCTGGCTATTCATGCTGGACAATGACCCCAAAAATAAAAGTGGATTGATGATGGGACGTCATCTCAAGTTTCGGCAGGCTGCTTTGTCCGTCTTCCGGGCTGGTTTCGCCTCAACAATGTGTATCTTCTCGATACTCCGCCATATTCACCTGATTGTAACCCAATCGAACACTTGTGGGCTCATGTGAAACGAGAACTGAAGGGATTTCGGGCATCTTCGAGAGATGAGCATTGGGACAAGGTTCAAGAAATTTGGAAATCAATATCGCCGCTGTTTCTTGATAAATTGGTTGAAAGAATGCAGAAAATCATTAAAGCTGAGGGAGGACCGACTAAATACTGAAAACTATCGTTGTATTTGTGTGGCCAATACTTTTTTCCACCCAAAAATCAGAAGTGAAAAACCGGAAAAAATACAGAAACTCTAAATTTCCCTCCTCTAAACCTTTAACAATTTTACAAGAAACCGGGAAGAACCAGTGAACTGCGCATTTTGAGTGCTCTTCTTATCTATGAAATATTAACTTTTTAAAAAAACTGTTTCACCCATCATGTAGCCAAGAACGCAAGGAATTTTTTGATATAAAACTTGAACCGGCTTGGTTTTTTGGATTTTGAGAAATTTGACGGCGCTGTTTTGAACGTTTTCTATTATGGCGCTGTTTTGACTACCCCCCATTTTGAGACTCATTGGGGTTGCGGGTGTGGTGATCAATATCCTGTCTCTCAAACATGCACGGTAAGCTCTTTTTAAAAGATGTATTCTCAAAATAAGTTCAATCGCAAAGTTATCAACTCAACAATTTAGCTAGACTTGCTAGGAAAAACTTGACCACGTTGAGTAGGTTTAGAAAGCGGGCAACCCCAAAACACTAGATGGAGATCTTTACCGTTGTACGGGTGACTTATGCAATTCATCGATAATATCCCAATACCGTATTTTGTTTTATTTTTCTTGATTGTTTTGAGAGATTTGATGAATTGAGAGAATAAAAAATGACTTTGCAATTGTCCTACTAAGAATTTCGTTTGAGAAAACTCTGAGCTCGGAAAGCTTTGAAACTTTTTGAAAAGTTCTAGAATTCGCTTTTTTTGCTGCGAACTCAGCGTACTCAAAAATTTGTGATAATTTGGGTAATTTTGTAACCTGTGTTTTTAAATAATTGTTGGATTCTAAATGTAACTCTGTAATTTGAAGTATTCAAAGTTCCCCTGTAAACTAGGTAATTTCATTTGGATTATTTTAAGCTGATCTCACAAATGCATAACAAAACGAAAAAAGATTTTATTAAACAAAAGATTAAAGATGTTTATGGAAATCTTTATTATTACTATTACTATTTTATTGATGATTATGATGAATATTATGAAGAAGTTCTTAACAATCCGAACAAGAGCAATCCGACGAATTGCGTGGAACAGGTAGCATTGGTTGAGCTGTAGTACTTTAACTTTTATGCAAATTGTTTCCGTGAAATCCACAGGTATTTCTTTGCTTTTCTTTGTCATTGCATCATTGCGAATAACCCTCTTTGTATTATAATAACGACTCTTTTTCTTTTAACAATTCTAAAACTACCATCCGTCATCAGAAGCTAGGAAAAGTTGTGTTAAAGAATTGATTCTCAGTTTTGAATCATCAAAATCATCCAAAACCAAAATTATCAAATCTCCTGATATCCTGGGTAAACTTACTAGTCTAAATAAAATTTAAGAGTGAATGAAGTTAAGCAAGGTTTCAACGTTTAAGTTTAGCTTATTTTCAGAACAAAGGCCTCATGATGGCACTGATGAACAAAAAGTTGGCTTACAAATGGAACGGACTCCCCATACACACAAATCTCAACAATAAATACGAAACTACAGTGGTCACACTTTTTATTTTGGTCTGTTTATTGTTCAACCAATCAATTGCCCTTTAGGTCGGATGTCTAATCACTTTTTTAAGTTGTTGCTCGATATTTTTGCTTAAGAGAAACTCAAGTCTATCGAAAAACACAAGGTTTATTTGCATTTTTGATGAATGCTGCAAAATTGGATATGCTATCAATGATTTTTATCAAGCTTCGTGTGTACTTACGTGAGTTAGACATAAAATTGATTCAGCTTTGGCTTGATTCAAGACACTTTACCTAGTTTGATTGTTTATTCTCTTGAAAGTGTTATCTTTCTTTAGTCTCAACATACCATAATGTCTCAGTACAGTTTCGAATCAGAATCACCTATTTCAATCGTTTTAGATGGAGTTGCGTGAAAACAGATGGCTTTCTCTCTGGCATTCTTATCAATCAAATTCTCACAGCTCTCTTCAGCGACAAATCGGGAATGACCAATAATGGATTTTCAATCATTCGGTATTAAACGATATTCGTTCACCAAATTTCACTACGTTTACTAATTTTTCAGAATCTTTGCGGTCTACTTTGATGGAAGATTTTACAAAAGAATTGAAAAAATCATTGTACCTTATTGTACCTTTGTTTTCACTTACACAACAGCGATGAAATTAATACAGATCGCGAGATGTGAGTTGAATTAATGCTGTGATTAATTAAACAAAACCTAAATCTTGCTTCCATATAATGTGTTTCAGTGATCCAACAATCTACAGGATATATCTGCTATGGAGGCTATTTTTTCTCCCCACTTGATCTCGGTAGAATCATAAATTTCACTGGTTCTCGTTTCTTATACACTTTGGATCCAATTCTTCAATTTATACCAGTTGGCTTTATTGCAATCGCTTTTATAGCTGATTTATTTTTACTTTGGAAAATACGAAAACTGGTGGGTGTAGAGAACTTTTGTTATCATTGGTTAAGCTGGAACTTACTTTTTCCTTTTCAAAATTTCAAATTACAGCTGTTGATTTAGAATCAAGACTCCAACGATCGAAAGGGAAAACTGCTCATTAAACTCACAATCATGGTACATTTTTTACATAATTTTAAGCTTTTTGAGAACTTGAGTTGTTTAAGAACTTGTGTAAGAAAAGTTGTTGCTAACTTCGTCACTTTTGAGACAATTTTAGGCATTTTGAATCAAACGAAAACAGTAAAATGCAGTTGAAAACATCAGATTATACAGCAAATTCTTTTAGACTGTGTTAACGAATTTTATCTGGACAATAACCAATCTTTTTGATGCGAATTTACTTGGGAGTGTTGCCGAGGATTTCCTTGATGACATTCCTATTCGAGCCTTCTTTTTCTGGGAGGGAATTCATTTCTTTGGATGCACTTTGACGAGGTTAGAACAATGAATCTAGTTATTGGGTTGTCCAGTTATGAATGCGCGTTTTTACTATTTTGCAAATCTCTCAAGATATCGAACAGATGTATATGAGTGTTATATATCATTCAAAAGCTGAAGATCTCCTCTACATTTGATATAAAAAGCTTTGGAATTTGTTCAGCTTTTGGGCAAATTGACTACACAAAGGTCGTTTTCAAAAAAAACTCATTTCAGCTTAGCTATTCCTCAAGTTTTATGGTGTAAAATAACCGCCCAGAAAAGAAAAGAAAAGAAAAGATGCTCTGAAATTGTTATATTTTAAAAAATGCTGTATTGATATATCTATTGGCCAAACATCAAACGGTTAACTCAATTTGAGCGGAGCCAAAACTTGATCCAAAGGCACCCTTCCATTTTTTGGTCACCTCTTCTTCTGTGCAGTCAATTTTCCCAAAAGCTGGACAAATTCAAAAACGTTTTATATCAAAATGTAGAGGAGATCTTCAGCTTTCGAATAATATTCATATATATCTTTTTCTTGATTTCGGTATCTTGAGAAATTTACAAAATAGTAAAAAACGCGCATTCATAACTGGACAACCCAATACAAAGAAGCACATGTACCAAATTTCTTTTAATATTGTTGTTTCATTTTCAGCTTGGTCACCATTCTATTCAATTTACCGCAGAAACAAAGTCAGGGAACAATGGTTTCTACAATTAGCACAAAAACGGTCACAAGAAAAACGATTTAAGCATTTCTGCAAATAAAATTTTGACAATAGTTGATTAAAACTTGAAATTTTATTCAAAAGCCCATATCCAAAAATCAAAATGGCCACAAGTGTTCCGCGAGCAAATTAGATACAGTCGACTCTCTCTATAACGGAATGGAAGAGACTAAAAAAATTTTGCGTTATAGAGTGCCGTTATATCTAGCTTAGCGTCGGCCGGGATCAAAATTCCATTCCGTAATATAGAGTTTTCCGCTAAATAGAGTTCCGTTATACAGAGATTGTATCATGTTTTTCGAAAGCTTTTCTGAGATCGTAATAAAAGCAAAACAGTTAAACAAAAACTTCAGAGAAGCCAAAGAAAGATCGCTGACAGTTCGAACTTTTAGCTTTTCCAGTCCTAAGACGTTGATGTTTTTTTGTCTAAATTGTTCGAAGATGGATTGGAACCGTATAATCATTGCCAAAAATGCCTCGGTGCATTTGGTGCTAAACTTTTGCGCTTTTTGCTTGCTTTGATGAGAAAAAGATGATGACTATCCATCATCTTTTGGCTTTCCCAAGACGGGTATGAAAACCAAAATATCGTGAAGATGGATGATCCCATGTAATAGTGTACACTCAGGCTCAGGTACACTCAGGGTTTGTATGAGTGAAAGGTATTTTCTTCTCACGAACTTATCCTTTGTCTTTGAAGAAAGACGTGTGGATCGAAAGGGCGAAACACAAATTGTCAATTGCGAGGTTTGATTCAGAAAAACTCAAAAGATAAGCACATTTTTCTGTACAAACTAGCAGTTCTGTACAAACACTAAAGAAAATGGTTTATTTCTGGAAATTTCATAAATCAAATAAATACGATATGAAAGAAGACATAAATTACTCAAAACCTAAATATTGATAATCCGCTTGATAGATATTTCGAATTAATTGGTTAGTTGTTGCATTTTGCAAGATTGCTTCCTTTAGTTCATCGGCTCGAGATGAGTTGGATGAAGCATGCCAAGTATTGGATTTGCTTAAATGAAGAAGAGCCTGAAATTTTTCAAGTGTACACGGGTGGTTATCAAGCTACGAGAATGTGGTTCCTAAAGGTAAATAATCAAGCTATGTAAATGATTCTTACATCTCTAGATCTTATATTGGTTTGGCCGGAAGGCTTGTCCGTTTTTTTGAAATTTTGATTTAGAAATGAATAATTAGCTGATCAATGTCTGATTTGCTTTAAATAAAAAAGATTAACTATTTTCTTTAGCTCATTTTTAGGCAAATTTGAGCAAATCCGAACGGGACTTCGGGAATTCTTTGAAACAAATCCGAATGAGAATTCTTGTTTTTCCTAAAATCCTCACATAGAACAAAAACGGCTTGGTGAAATGTTATTAAAATTTGTCTATCTGTCCATAACTTTTTATTCTCTATCTATTTTTTAACATCAAAATAGATTTCTCTGATGGAAAGTGCTCAAATCGGAAATTTCTGATAAAACAAACCATAGATTGAGTGGTTTATTCTCGTTTTTGACTGCTTGACTTCACATCTTTAAAAAATGAACTAACGCCAGCTTTTAAGAATTTCTTAAAGAGCAATTTGTCAATAAATAATGGGAGTTTCTGATAAAACAAAATATAGATCGATTTGTTCATTATTCATTTCTAAAAGTAAGCTTTAAAGCGGACAAGCGGACAAGACTTGCGGACTTTAAAGCGGACAAGACTTTCATACATTAATCATAAACCAAACGCCACGCGTTGAATGGGCGGATCCCACATGTTTTTTTATAAAAATGGGTATAAAAGAGAAGAATCTCACTCTGAGCTTTTGGCTCTTGATATCAGCCATGATATTTATCAGAGTCGAAGATAAACAATGTTTGATTAGGCTCATTACTTATCAACTTATTTCTTAACTTTTGAACCACATACCCTCTCTGAAACCCTTTCCGGAATCCCAGCCCGACTAAACAACTTCTGAAAATCCGCATACATCGCCTGCTTATCAGTGCTGTAGCGAATTATTGTAAACCTTTCACGATCAGCTACCAGATTGCAAAAGCTAAACTTTATCTGTAAATTGTAAAAGGTTATGTTCGTACCTTGTTTGTGGAAGAGCGTGATAGAAGATCCATCGATACAGCTCATGTCCCTCTCCATCTCTTATCTTGCGAGCAGCAGCACCCCTTTGTTTCCGCATATTGTTCACCCAATGAGCAAACTCGTGAATATCACGATCTTTACACATTTTGAGTTGGCTAAAATTTGAAAGCTGTCATTTAAGGTTTTTCTCTTAAAACTCACTCGCAAGCGCTTCCGTACAATGAAACAAATCGATCAATGGGATCTCTTACTATAGTGAACTTCAGTGGCACTTTTCGCTTTGCCCAAAATGCTTTGTGATGCTCTGGGTACCAGTCATTCAATTTGCAATCACTAAATTTCAATGCTAACTGCAAGTCTTACGGTATTGCCGAACAAAACCAATAACTCACTTGTCTCCACCGAGATCGCTTGAATATTTCCTTTCAAAGAAGATTCCCCGGTATTCTCTGTGAATGTCACAAAGCATTGTGTGCGTGATTGTCGAACCAGTTTTGGGAATCGGACAAAATTGAAGCCCAAGTTGATAGTTTTCCTGAAGTTTGTCATTTTTTACAGGATAATTTTACAGAAGAATCTCACCAAGGCATCGATCCCGGCACTTGAAGTTATCCCTAGAATTTGAATTGATTAACTCATTGAGTACTAGAACTTACTGGATTCCAAAATATAAAGTACGAAGAAAATCACAAAGAATTGAGAAGTCTTCATGTTAAGATGTCTTTATTACTGCATTGGGAATTCCTTTTATACTAAGGTTTACTTTGGCTATTGTTCTGTAGAAGTTCATCTAAAAACACAAGGTCAAGATTTACAATTCTGGTCCCTGACAAAAGATTAAGAGGAAACAAATGACAAAATCTGACACCCGATCAGTCAAATCATTGTTTTAGAAAAAATTCTTGGGTCAAACTAGTCAAAGCTTTTGCCATCGTTCACCTTGGGGCTTTGTAATGGCATGAACAAAGCCTGTGGGCGGGTGAGTATCATTCGAGAGCTACTGTAGACACAAAAACGAGCCACTAACAGTCTCTTATGATCATATTTTACCCATTCTACCTATTTAGCACAAAAAGTGCAGCAATTCAACGGTCTTTTTCTTGTTTCGGATATCCAGCGTTCTTTTGTATACCCTCCGGTTAGATTTAAGACCAAGTTTTAGGCCAGATCAAACTCATAATCAGGCTATTTCAGGCCAGGCCAGATTATGGCTTATGGCTTTGAGAACCAGTCCTGGTTATATCCAACTAGTTCACTTTCGTTCTATGTTTGGATGAAGCTTTAGTTTTAGATTGGTAGCTTATTTTTGCCTTTACTTTTTCATGGAAATTGCCAGATATGAGTTGAGAAACAGATTGAACAGCCAGTCAAAATTACCAGAGTTACCGGATTTGTTAAATGATTCTTTGTCTTTATCTGTTAAACTGTATTTTTCGATTAATCTAAACTATAGAATTTGCTAAAAATTGCTCGATCAAAGCATACGCTCGTCCTTGCTTACCACAGTTTCTCTTTCTTTCTCTAGCGACGGTCAAATGATCGAAAAGCAAACGCAATCCATCATCACATTGTGACAATTCCAATATCTACGATTTCACCTTTCAATTTTTTCACGTATTATTCTTTTAATCAAAAGTTTATAATTGATCAAAGGATAAGAAAAGCTTAATAATTGCTAGACGCACAATGTAGAACTTATTGCCAAGTTTCTGCAAAATTTTAGATTTAAATGCATATCCAACGGTATAAAATCACAACTGAAAAATCAAAACTGAAATCAAAACTGAAATCAAAACTGAATATCAAAACTGAATATCAAAACATTTATCGAAAAATATTTGATCTATTTGCTAATGTTGTTCATGAGATGTGGCATTTTAGTTGTAGCTCAAGTCAACACGGCGTTGAGCTCTTCTGTTGTGCTCGTCCAGGAAACGTTTGGCTCTCATGGATTCTCCTGAATGTTTAAAATTTAAGTTTAAACTAAAAGCAAAACAAAACAATGATATTTACAGGCTCAAGGCCTAGTTGAAGAGTCTCTTACCATAGGGTTCGATTCCAGATTCAGCTCTTCCATTGTTTTCGTCTAAGAAGCGTTTGTCCCGTTTGTTCCCTGAAATGATTGAGTCCACTTGGAAACTTTGCAATCAGTTTTTAAACCTTATAGTTAAATGTAAAATTGTTTTTCAATACCTTCTAATCCAACCTTTTCTGAGCTCTTCCGCTTTCTTCGTTTGTCCCGGAGTCCTTTCTCTGAAATGGTTGATCTTGCTATTATCTGTGATAATAGCAAGATAACTTTGGTTTCTTTTTCCCTGAAAATCACTCCTAAACCTTAGATTGACAAATTTTCAGTCACTTGTAAGATAATGTTTCACTCAAGGCTAAGCAGCTCATCAACAGTCACTCTGCATCTTTTTTGAACTTTTAAAATTATATTCAAACTTGAGTTAGTTTAGTTTATATCTTGTTTTGGATATATAAGAGTTTCTATTAAGTTTTTCAAGTTCAAAGTGTTACCTTTGATTTGTTTTTGAAAACTTCCAGATAAAGAGTTGAGAAACGGATTGAAAAACCAAAAGATTACCAAACTATCGGATCAAAATACCTTGTCTGTGTCTGCGTTTATATCTTGCAAAACTTGTAAGTGTTGTATATTTTATTTAACTTATTAAAAGATCATCGATCAAAACACCAGTTTCAATACTTTTCGATTGAAATCAATCATTTCTTCCTAGCCAAAAACTTCATTGGAGTTTATCGCCTTCTCTAGCAATTACGACAGTCTAGTCTTTTCAAATAATCGAAAAGCAAAGCAATCCATCATCACATCGTGACAATTCCAATATCTATGATTTCACTTTCCGATTTTTTTTCGTGAATGATCCTTTTGACCAAAAGTTCAGCATTGATCAAAAGAAAAAAACTTGCCAAACACACATTGTATCCAATGCAGAACTTATTAACCTGTCGATGCAAGGTGATGGAAAGCAAGTAAACATTTTTGCGAAAGACGACATACGACATGGGATACGATAAAATGAACACGACCAATCAACTCTCACCCTCTAGAGCAAATTTTTAGCTTAAACCTCCATTGGACAGCTTTACAGAGTAAAAGAAAGCCCTGTGTAAAGCGTATGCAAGCTGTTCTTCGTGTATTCGCGTAAGCGCTCGTGATCTGGCCAACGTCTTCCCCATAAGAGCCATCCGGCTCTTAATCGCTTCAATTCAAAGTCGCTTCAATTCAAAGTCGCTTCAATTCAAAGTCGCTTCAATTCAAAGTCGCTTCAATTCAAAGTCGCTTCAATTAGGTCCCTATGAGTCGGTCCTGT
Source organism: Mesorhabditis belari (assembly GCA_958450365.1). NCBI lineage: Eukaryota > Metazoa > Nematoda > Chromadorea > Rhabditida > Rhabditidae > Mesorhabditis > Mesorhabditis belari. The sequence goes on along the minus strand of CAUEEP010000706.1, from coordinate 116,340 downwards.
AGCTAATCCATTTATAAGCCACTTATAAGCCATTTATAAGTACAACCCCGAAAAGCAGAGTGTTAATCAGCCAGTTTTGCTTTAGCATTCATGAGCCTGCTCTGCTGGCCAATCTTGGATCCCAAGTGCCGTAAATGCAGGACCCCACCATGAATTTTTGATTGATCCCAAGGACTTGTCCACAGGGTCGGCAGAATTAAAACAAAAACTAGGTACTGTAGAAAGTTAAAGTCTAATACAAAAATTTATCAACCATCACTTCATGCCCGACAACGTACCGCTTTATTGTGCTAACATTTCTCTTTTTTGGGCAATTGCTCGAGTTTATCTAAAGCATCAAACAAATTTCTTTTTCTGTTTTATTGTGATTTTTACTTGGAACCCATTCCATTCAACTAGTTCCCTGATGAAGAAAAAGAAAAAGAAAAAAGAAAGCCTTGACAAAGTTAGAACTTGTCGATATAATTCAAAACTATATTGTCAACAAATCGATGAAACATCGTTTACTTGTCTACGAGCTTTTCCCCAATAAAAATATTTGCAAAATCTATATTCAATTCCTTTTGGATGCAAATATAATTAATATTTACTTTCAAGAATACGAAACTTTACGTAACAACGATTTTCTGATAAGTTAATGGTATGGAGAGGAATTGTTGCAAAGATATTGGGATCTCGATGATCACAAATGTATTAGGTTGGCAACTTAATAATGACGCCTCACTACTTAACATGTTTTTTGTAATTTCAAGCGCCGTTTCTTCCCTCTTTTTTGCATATATACAAAGTAAAAGATGTCTACATAAATAACATTTAGTGCTCCAAATTTCAACATTTGCTTTTTGGCAAAAAATGGAGGACAAAAAATTCCGTATTCGAGCTTCATTGTTCTACGATTTTAAACAAGGAAAATCACCAGCTGAATCTCATCGCACGATCACCACTGTTTTTGGGGAGGAAAGTATACACATTCGGCAATGTCAACGATGGTTTCAAAGATTCCAAGGCGGCGATGGAAGCCTCGTAGACGAGCCACACCAAGGACATCCTCCAGAAGTGGTCGACGATGACTTGCTCGCCTTAATTGAAGACTGCCCAACACTCACCGTTCGTGAGTTGGCAGAAATATTTGAAGTATCCAATATGACAATCGAAAACTATTTACACAAACTTGGGAAAAGAATCGAGTTGGAAAATGGGTTCCTCACGAACTGACCCAAAGCAACAAAATGTCGCCTCAATTTTGCTACAAAAATGTAAATCAAACGACTTTTTTCACAGGGTTTTGACTTCTGACGAAATGTGGATCAACTACGAGAACGTTAAACGCAAAAATCAATGGCTATCTGCTGGGCAGACCCCTTAAACCACTCCCAAACCTGATATCCATGGGAAGAAGATAATGCTCTGTTGCTGGTGGAACTTCAAGGGATTGGTGCATTATGAAGTGCTGAAACCTGGCCAAACCGTCGGTGCTGATCTTTATTCGAAGCAATTAATGAGAGTTAACGAGTCTTTGAAGAAATTGGGGCTCAAACCGGAGAGAGTCAGATTTTTACACGACAACGCAAAACCTCACACTGCAAAGATCACTTATAAGAAAATCGAGGAACTTGGCTGGAAAGTTTTGCCCCACGCGTCTTATTCACCTGATCTGGCTCCTTCAGATTACTTTTTGTTTCGGTCGCTGAAGCACTTTTTGGAGGGAGAAAAGTTCGATGATCATGCTCAGGTCATAAAAGCAGTTAGTGACTACTTCGCCTCAAAAACTCCCAAGTTCTTCGAGGATGGGATCCGGGATTTGCGCAGAAGATGGGAAGAAGTCATAGATACTAATGGAGAATACCTTTCGAATTGAAAGCTCTTCTTTTGTGTTTTTTTGAAATAAATGATTTGTTACATAAACGCGTCATTATTAAGTTGCCAACCTAATAGTTTCAAGTAGGAAATCCACTGAATTTTACCTATAAACCCAATCCATCAAATCCTAGTCATTTGCTCAAGAATTCTAGCAAATTTTTTCAAAAGAATGAAATCTCATGAGAATTTGGAGTTGAAAACAGGGTGAATTAGAGTCAAAAATCGAACGAGTTAAGGTGTCAGATTGGTTCATTGGGTGGATAGGTTAGGATAGGATTTTAGGATTTTATAGGATTTTTTACGATATCCCAAAAATGCGAGAAATTATCCAATTCTTGACCATTTTCATATACCGTATTTTCTCTATAGTAGTGCACCCTGAGCGTCGCCTAAATTGCTCGAAATCTCGAGAACCGCTTATCAGAACCTATCGATGTGGGGTCGCAAAATGTAGCCGACGATGAGATCTAGTGGGGGATTAGAGTGTTGAGCTTCTGCAAAAGCTTGGGAACCGTAAAATCGTCGCCAACTCGGCTCGCCGGGGTGCACTACTATTAGAGAAAATACGGTATCATTCTTCGAGTTCTCTATGAAGCTCAAATGTGTGAAAGAAATGGTAAGAAACACGTGTATTTTTTTTGAAATTCTGACTAACCATCCGCTTTGAGGTATTGCAAGAAGTTGCAACAAGAATCATCAGCAAAAATGGTCTTGCTTGATTTTAAAAAAGGCAAACTTTTCGAGAAGTCGATCAGGAAAGTTTTAACACAGAAACAAGAAAACTTGAGCTTTGGCGTTTTCATGAGGAGATGTTGTAAATCAAAAGAATTATCGATGATTTATAAAGTTCTGGAAATGTTCAAACGGAAACTTGTAACAGCTAAGAATGTGCAAGTCATCGTTCCTAGCCAAAAAAACGTTCTGGATAAGATTCGAGAACTCTCGGAAAGTGGATAATGATGGGATCCTTTTATGATAAACCAGCCGAGAAATAACGGCGGGTTTTTTTTCGAGTTTGGGATTTGGGGATGGACCGTTTTTGTCGCTGTGAAGCAGTGAACAGCGCGCCAGTCTATCGCCCATACCATCCGGGTTCGACCTCCCCGTGCGACTCAAATTGCCCTTTTTAAAAAATTCAAAAGCACATTGCACAACTACATGTAATCCCCACTCAACGGCGCAAAAATCATTGCAAACGGTCCTCTGGGAACTGAGGAGTAACGCGCAAAGACAGACAGACGGACAGACAGACGGACAGACAGACGGACAGACAGACGGACAGACAGACGGACAGACAGACGGACAGACAGACGGACAGACAGACGGACAGACAGACGGACAGACAGACGGACAGACAGACGGACAGACAGACGGACAGACAGACGGACAGACAGACGGACAGACAGACGGACGGACAGACAGACGGACAGACAGGCGGACAGACAGACAGACGGACAGACAGACGGACAGACAGACGGACAGACAGACAGGCAGACAGACGGACGGACAGACGGACAGACAGACAGGCAGACAGACGGACGTCTCAGTCCTTTATATATAGTAGGTTCTTCAATTCTTTTCGCGGAAAACTTTATGCAAAATTTGGCTTTTGTGATTACTAATGAGTCATTTATTGGATTCAATGCTATGTGCCTAAAGTAATAAACATTCATGCATCACAGCTTTCATAAACAACGGTGAAGCAAGCTTCTAAACATCAGAACAGTAAAGCTTTCTAGAAACCTATAAATCCATTGAAAGAGGAAAACAGCACTTAAACTATTTCAAGTAAAATAAATTAACGTTCAAGATCATTACTTAGATTCCATTTAATTTAATTTCATCATTTCAAATGTGATTACCAAAGTTTGCTATTGGTACTGTTGGTTCCGTTTGTAAGCTCATTGACGTTCAAACTAAATTGATCAACTTTGGTGTTTGATTTGCATTAGTTAAGAACAAACGGATTAAATTCAGAAAGCTAATCTCTTTTCTACCTGTCAAGCTTCACGATGCACACCCGTACTATTGAATAAATGATGATGAAAATACCCAAAGAAATTGTTGCACGAAAAAGAATACAACAGAATCGTCCAAATCCATGATAACGCTCTAAATTGGAGCATTTGGAGCTAATGTTGCGGTCAGTGTTTTGCAGCTTTATCAAATTCTCAGCTGAAAAAACTGCCGTTAGGCATTTATTTGATTGTTTTGATTGTTAACTATAAGAGTTTCGTAGTTTGCCGGGAAAACACTTTTTGTTCAAAGAATGACTCTTCTTCTCGTTTTTGCCGTTATTTTGTTCATTTCTTTCAGCTCGGAAGTGATGCACAAAGTCCTTAAACGAAAATGCAAATAATTAAAACTAAAAATAGTTTTATCCATAAAAACTAGACTTGCAATTGGATAAAGTTTTAGAATATTTAAATGAGAGTGTCATGAGATTAAACTTAATCTTTTCCACTACCTGTACAACTCAAAACAAAACTGAAAGCTCAATCAAAGACCCAGAATTGAAAAAGATCGTTCAACATTTCGCGTAAATTTATTAACTCCGAAAGTGTCTTGTTTTCGAAAACAATTTCAATTTGGTTCATTATTGCTTTCTTGGATTTTGCCTTTTTTGGTTGTCAAAAAGCAAATTGTCCTTTTCACATTCAAAAATGAAAGCTAACACTTTTTCGCGAATTATTTCAATTGTAAAGGCCATAAAGCTAACATTTCTACTGGCACAACTATTTGAGCAAGTTTGAGTACCACTAACAATATGAAGATCAACACAACTAATCCTCGCCACATCATTAACACCACTTGTTTCATGTGCAACATATCGAACACCGGTATTCCGAACATTTCTCAACCACTTCATCTGAATGAAACAAGCAGTCCAAAGCTTATCAATACAACGAGTATTGCCCACTTCAACAATAGTATGCCAATTCAAATATGGAAAACGAATTCAACAATGCCAGCAGCAAATTCAGATTACGAATACGTTTCTGCTAACATTCAGCCATGTCTTATGTCGAATCAAGTAGCCGGTGTTTATTTTAATGATATAATTCTTGCCTATCAATGGAATCAAATGCCTAATCATGACGATATGACGATATTTTTATCGATGATTTTGGTGAGTTTCGACAAAAAAGATAATTACCAATGTTCAGTCCGGGATTTTTGGTCTTTCCCTCAATATTTTCTGCATAAGAATGATTTGGAAGAATTACAATTTGTCGAAAGGTGTCCGATTATATCTATGGGTTGACTATGGGTTGACTGCTTTTGCAGGCTTAACGAGTCTTGGACCTACTTTTACAAGGCCTATTGTGTGCTTAAGTAGGTTCCAATATGGTTCAATTTGATGCAACACCAAATTTTCCCTAGCTGGCAATGTTTGAGTCGTGACGGTTTTCTAATCTCTGGCCTCACGATTAACATGTTTGTGAATGCGCTGAATTTGGGAATGAATTATTCAATGCAAACGCTTGGAAGTGGGCTGTCGGTGAACAGAGTGTCTGCCGTGTTCTTTGATGGACTCTACTATCGAAAAGTAGAAAAGTATACACTTCCACAAATTGTCTTTCTCTTCACAATACCAATTGTTATTTATTGCTATGAAGTCAAAAATGGTAAGTGGCTAAGAATCACGGTGTTCTAAGAGTTATTTGTAGCTTTTCGGGTCAGGCTAAGTCAGACAAGGCCAGGACAAGGCTAGACAAGGCCAGGCCAGTTCAGAAGCCAGGCCTAGATCTGGCTTCTTCTCCTGTCCTGCCTGACCTGGCTTGGCCTACAGACCCTGGCTCCGGCTGGAACATCCCTGTTAACAAACAAAATCTCTCCTAGAAGAGCTAGTGAATTCTAGTTTTCATTGATTTCTCTAGATAACAACTTATTTTAGTAGCTAGTACTCTTGATGCCTATCTCTGTTATGGTGGATGGTATTTTGTCCCCACGTATCTGCAGATATTCTTGGCTCATGGAAGAGATTCAGTAGCTCTCTTTTTGATCAATCATTTGGACCAAATCATGTACACACTTTTGGGAATCACAATTGCAATTGACTTGCTGACTCTACGAAAAGTCTGGAAAATTGTGAGTTTTGTGAATCAGTACAGAATCACAATTTTAGTCCCGCGGTTCGGAGTCTGGTTTCAAAAGTCGATCTGATCTACGATTGATGATTATGGTGGGTTTGATTGGTAAAGCAATGATAGCAAGATAACCCAGACTAATCAATTTCAATGTCATTCTTGGCAAAGATTGACTTCATCATAATATTACCAGGTTGTGATCACTCACTCGATTACAATCTGTTTCCTCGTTGGCAACTTGTTAATGAATCGAGTCTTGCAACTGGCAATATTGCCTGGAAAAGATTTCTTGTCATTAGAAGTTTATCCTTTTGTGCTACACTGCATATTGAGGTATTTCTATCCTAAGAAATCAGCAAGAAATTCGTGTTTAGTTGTGTCGTTATTGTATTCAACAAACAATGGAAACAAAAGCGAAAATCTACTACTGTGAGCGTTGGTTGAACACGTGCTTATCTAAAACAATCGTTTGAGCAATTCGTCATATTCGCAAATAAATTCTAAACACATCAAAAGCTCTATAAAAAGCCAGCGACAATACTATTCTAGCCTTTTCTCTGTTTCCGTTGGAAGAAACTTTTTGATTTTCCAGTTAATCAACAAAACTTTTGAAAAGCATTTTATAGTTCAATTCTTACAATTAGATTCCTAAATGCGGAACTCAAAAGGGGACTTGTGACCAAGGAACCGGGGCCGGTTGTGTCCGCAATTTGAATGACCCAAACAAGTGGGGCTGTACTACGGTTGGTTGTCTAAAAGATAAAATAGAGTTTTTAAAAATTAACTAAAAGACACTTTAACAATCAGATTCATTGCGAGAAATCAAACTATGGCAAATGCAATTTCTATGAAGATTGCCAAATGGGAAGCGATGGGAATTATGTTTGTGTGAACACTGGCCGCTAAGCCTTTCCTGTATTTGACAATAAATCAATAGATGGAAATTTTTATGCACACCACGATGTATGGTTCATAGTTGCAAGACTCGATTCATTAATTTCCGGCAAGAAGATACCGGATAGCTCAGTGGTTAGAGCATCTACCCAGAAAGCAAAAAGGTTCAATCCACTCTCCGGAAATCTTTCTTTGCCATTCCTTACTATGAAATCAAAGCTTCTGTGTGATACTGTGTGATTACATTCGAGCTTCACGAGATGCCAGTTGACTCGAGCGTTGTAGTCCCATCAGCGGTCGTTCTAATCAACTTTTATCGTCTCAGTCACAGCTACACTTAGTTGATTTTTTGCCAAGTTCCTTTTTGGTGCATTATTTTGCACATTAAGCTTTGCCTTTCAAGATTCCGATATTACCGTGCCCAAATTGCTTAGACAATTTTTGGAATGAATCTGGTTGTGAATATTGAGTTTGACGCACGAGTTTGTATTTTTTGAACTATCTAATAATTAAAAACGAACTGCACAACACTAAAATAACTTTTGAAATTTGAAAATTTCAAGTCCTTGATTTGCTTGTCAATAAAATCACTTTATCAAAGCTGATGAAGAAGAAGAAGAAGAAAGAAGAAGAAGAAGAAGAAAAGAATAATGTATTGATGCTACATGATTTTTTCATGTGTACTAGGAAAAAAATCTTTCTCTTCCCTAGATCGGGCAACAATTTTGCGATTCTCCCAAAAGCCATCGATCGCCATTTTCATTTCTGCCAAATAAGTCCGTTTGTGATCTTGCTTCCAACCCCAATCAGATGCTGAAACTAACTCTATTAGTTCTTACAAATAAAAATGAATTAACGATTTCAAGAAAGGGTAATTATCTGTTTACCTGTCTCTGAACTTCGTAAAAACTTTGCCATAATGTGTAAAATAACTCCAAGTTCGAAAAGACTAATGTAAGTAAAACCGACGTATGTCCATAAGTAATAACCATCTTCTGGCGGAAACCAAAAAGTTTTATCCAGAAAAGAGAACTTATCATTGATATCTAATCCAATGACAATTCCATCTTTCAACGATCGATTACTGTCAGCATCATCATCTCGTTTAAGTAGACGCAACGTTTCAACTGATTTTGCTTTTTCTTTCAAGCAAATAAAGTAAAAACCAAATGATGGATCGAGCTTTTTCTCAATTTCGGATAAAAGTTTCTCCACTAAATATAAATGAACACTATGACAAAGAATGAGATTCTCCCAATCATAAATCAATCGAAAAGCTCTTTCGAAAAGAAAGTGTGTTTCAAGAAATTCTCGATGATTCAATTTACTGCACTCTGAATATGTGATTTGCTCTTCTTCATTAAGAAAACTCTTCAAGAAATTTTTAGTGGGACAAACTGGAGAACAATTGCATGTCGAGAAAATTATATCCTTTGGTATTGAATCAAAAAAATAGATCGTTTTGGGAAATCGGCAATCTGTTTTCTCATTGGTGATTAGCTCTTTAAAGCCTTGACTTTCTTTCGGGAGATCCTTTAACTCTTTTTTAAGAGCTCGAGAAATGCTTCCAATCATCGGACTCTTGAACAAAACATTGCAAAATTCTTTCAAAGGATCTGCATTGATTTTCTTCTTATTCTTTTTTGTATTTGAATGTCTTATGACCATATCCTTTTTCTCGTTGAGAATTCTTCGGATCATTTCGAGATCAAAAATTGCATAAACATACTCCGAATTCCGATCCCTCACCGAACCAACGAATCGTCGCTCTTCAGATCGCATTTCCCCGAGATCTTTTCTTACGATAAAATTGAATCCCCTGCACCATTCATATTTTGAGTCATTCAAATAAAATAACATAAATTTTGGTCTTCTCGAGAAAATGTGTTCCATTTCTTCAATATTGTGGATTGAGAGATCTAAAAGATCTAATAATTCGATCGATGTGATTGCACTTGTCTCACAAATATGCAAAGTGTGAATGCTAAACTTGAGGCAAAAATATTGTAGAGTGAAATCAAAAGCAAGGAGTGAAGCAAATTGTCTCAGCCAAGTGAGTAATTGATCAGATAGATCTTCTCGTTTTTCATAGTTAAAGGGATCACCGTCAATGCTGCTACCATTATACCAATCTCTTTTGAGTATCTTTTAAATATTGCCAGCATTTCTTTTATAAGCTCTCGTTCATTTAATGGGATTGTTTCCAAAATCTCTTTACTTAACTTTCCTCTGAACTCATTCACACTACAGTCCTCCGTTGAGCGAGCTTCAAATCTAGTCCTCCAATTGGCTCCAATTGTTTGAGGCTCCAATTGTTGAAACGAAAAGTTCCGGAATTCAGTGCTCTTCTTGATTTTTGATAGTATTTCAAATTGAAAGAATAAATAGTCTGGATCATCATTGAAAGGGATCGCTGGATTCTTGCTGAACGACTCTAGATCAACCGATCCTTTGCTTATAGAACCGTCCAACACTACATCTGGAGGTAGAATTGATGATTCTTCTTCTTTTCTGGCTAGCTTTAATCCTTCTGGTTTTCTCAACCAAATTTGGTTTCTCCGAATTTCTGGAGGCACCAAATAATCACAATGAGCAAAGATCTAAAAGCTGGTTCTGAGTTGAAGCTAAGGTTGGCAAAAAAAGCAAAAGAATCCTTTTATTAGGTTGTAAACTAAGTCTTGACCCTTTCTTAAATTGCTAATATCTCAGCGTAGAATCAGTATATTTGAATCAAATTTTAAACGAATTATTCTCAAAAACCTAAAAGCTTAAAATTATAATGTTATTCGGCGATAGCAAAAAGACTGCACCAGGGCAATTTTTTACCTCCTGTTTTTTTATTTTTATTTTTTTAGTTTTTACCTAAATTCAAAAATACGAGCACATGAGGAAACGATACAAATTTTGTTCTACTACATTTAAAACTAAAATAATGTAGAGACTTTCTGAAAAGGTTTCAAAACTCTTAGCAAAGTTTACTCTATTTTTCAAGAGGGCTAAGCTTTATTTAGCTATCCCGTGAAATCGCTGAAAATTTGATATTGCTATTTAACCTAAACTACTACGTTATTCTGCCTAAGTTTTTACTAAATGAATTATACAACAGTTCTGGAAACATTCATTTATAAAATTGACCTGAATTTCTACTTAAATATTTTTGAGTTAACCTATTGGGTTGGTGAATTGAAAACTGCGGGACTTTGAACTAAAATTTATTCAACATAAAACCATAAATTTATTCCAAAAAATTTTCATTATTATTGACGACTTCTGCCCATTTTACGGGCAATTTGCGGATTCCTCTTTCGTAGTAGGATTTTGGTTTGTGTGTGAGACAAGTGTGAGACTCAAAAATGGAGGACTGGAGATGTCCCAGTTTGAGCATTTGAGCACTTTCTTGAAAAGAAACCCATTTTGGTGTCAATGGAAAAGTTGTAGAGAATCAAAAATTAGGCTTATAGCTAAATTTCCAAAAAGATACACTTAGTAGTTTCGCTTAAAATGCAAGTTTTGTGAAAATTCGTAAATTTGGCATTTCTTGAAAAGCAGTTTTTGAATCGTTCTGAAAATTTGGATATAAGCTTAATTTTTGATTATCTACAACTTTTCCATTGACCCCAAAATGGGTTTCTTTTGAAGAAAGTCCTCAAACTGTGACATATGACAATAGCCGGCCGTTTTCAATTCACCAACCCAATATTTTGTGGGAAAAAAGGACAAAAAGGGGTAGTAGCATCTTATTTTTTGTTATAACTTGGTCGCTAATCGCCGAATAACTTCATTCTTTTGCCACTAAGCTTTGGAGCTTTTGAGAATAATCCATTTAAAATTTCATTCAAATATACTGATTCTACGCCGAGATATTAGCAATTTAAGAAAGTCTTAGTTTACAACCTAATACCAACTTTTTCCAAATAAGCTATTTTCTCAAGAGCTTGTACAGCAGTTGCTCGTTTTTCAATGTCGATTTTGGAGCAAGAACACCTGAATAATTTCTTTGCTTTTCTCTCTTTTCACAAACCAAATGATCAAGTTCTGAAGTTTTTCGACTTTCAAGCAATCTGATGGAGAAAAACAAATCGTTTCCACTTCTGTTGAGAAATGTCTAAATCGTGAAATTCGACGCTTTTCTCTTTCAAAATGACTTTCTTTCGATAACTTCCCAGAGAACCAAACCAGCGCCGTAGACGTCACTTTTGTAGAAATTCTGAGAACAAATAAAACGAATTAGTTATCAATTTACCTCATCACTCAATACGATTCGCTTTTTAATCTCGGGCATCATGTAAAATTCTGTTCCCAGATAGGTATGAATTGTTGCTTTAGCTGATTGAATCATTTTAATCACTCCAAAGTCACCAATTTTCAGTATAAAGTCTTTTGTGACAAAGATACTAAACAAATGAATTACTAAGCTTTTAAATCAACTTACTTATCAGCTTTAATATCTCGATGAGTGATATTTTTTGACTTGAGATAAACCAAAGCTTTGAAAATATCTCGACCCCATGCAATAATTGTAGCGATAGAATAGTTGATTTGCACGTTTGTGATTACTAAAAAATAGAATTTAGAAATATCAGTTCACAATGATGCAAAGAATAGTTTAACAAAATATTTTGCAGTCGTAGATTGCTTTAAAAATCAGCACCTACCATGCTTCAACGCCCCTTTCTCACAATATTCCATAAATATCAGATTCCCATTCTTTTTCCATTCAAAATCAATCGGTTGGTCTAGGTACTTTACAATATTTTCATGCATTAAGTCCTTTAGTATTTTGAGCTCTTGTTGTTGATCGAAAGAGTTTGGGCAATGATCGTTTTCTTTCATCACCATCGGTCTGAAATGATAAAAAAACAGAGCAAGTTTCGCTTTATAGCTGATTCAAAACATACGGATTATATTGTTTCAATAGAAATACACTTCCAAAGCCTCCAGAACCAATGAGCTTGATTGATGGATGGTCTTTCATAGCTCACAAGGGAAAGTCAACTAAATGTGCTGGCCAAATGACATGAGCCATAGATCATTGGACGCAGAATTTCACTCTGATCATAATGCTGCTTTTCTTTTTTGCTACGGAGCACTCTGTCAAAAGTTTCACGCGTTTAAAATTTTGTAAGGGGTTAAAAAAATCAAACCACGACATTACAACCCTGTCTGCTACGAACTTGGCAGTTGTAGCGGTGGTCGAGTGATAGTGAGTTAGGACGCAGGGAGAGTGCTATGGCTCGAGTCTTTTAATTTCTAGCTGGTTATCTTTTTTTAGGTTTAAATGCCTTGAGATGTCTCCGTTTTAGAGAACTTTTGTTTAGCTTTTTACAAAAATATTTTTCTTTAACAAAAAACAACATAAAAGAACGTAGAACAACCAAAAAAACCTACAAAAGAGACAGTCAGCTACCGGACACGAACCAGAGCGCTCTCCCTGCGTCCTAACTCACTATCACTCGGCCACCGCTGCAACCGCCAAGTTTGTAGCAGACAGGGTTGTAATGTCGTGGTTTGATTTTTTTAACCCCTTACAAAATTTTAAACTTTTGACAGGGTTGTAATGTCGTGGTTTGATTTTTTTAACCCCTTACAAAATTTAAAACTTTTGACAGAGTGCTCCCTAGCAAAAAAGAAAAGCAGCATTATGATCAGCGTGAAATTCTGCGTCCAATGGTCTATGTCATTTGGTGTATGCTCATGTCATTTGGTCAGCACATTTATTAGGTTGATGCATAAGTCTTTTCGTTTTTTTCGTACTTCTGTTAAAAAGTAACAAATTCACCAATTAATCTATAGTTTGCTCTATAAAAAAAGCGTTTTTTTGTTCAATTTCCATCTTTTTAAATCAATTTCGGTTCACTTTCAAGCAAATTCGAGAGTGAAAAACGCATTTTTCGTAAAAATCTATAAAAAACTCTACGGAAAAATTGGCTGAATGAATTTCTCTGAAATTTTGGCGAAATATCAAACTTTTTTTCTCTATCTTTTATCTATTGACACGAAGATAGGTTTTCTTTAGCTAAGGTGTCTAAACCGCATCATCGAGTTAGCCCTTTTTGACTACCCGACTTCATACTCTCAAGAAAATCCAGGCATAAAATATTTTTAAACCCGTTTTAATGTTATTTTGCAGAAAAATAATTGGTTTTTCTAATGAAATCAACCGTAGTTTAATTCGTGCATTTGTTGGCTTGAAACGGCAGACGAAAAGGAACAAAAAGACTTATGCATCAACCTAATAGTTGACTTTCAGTAATTAACGGTGTTAAATTTAAAATTTGAAATTTGAAGAACAAAAGATTTCGCAACAGAACAGTAAAATAGCAAGATCAATACGCCTTTTTGAGTTTTTTTTGACACCTATTTGGTTAAACACTGATAAGCCGTTGACTTTCTTCTTTTTCCCGAACACAGCTGAGTGAGTGAGCAAATGGATTTGAAAATTTTTATATCTTGAGCTATAAATGAGTTTTCCAAAACATGAAATCTTCTTTGTAAAGTTTTCTCAAAATTGCGATAGTTTTTGGGTTTTTTGCAACAGCTTCGGTAAAAACAAAGCGATCGGAGTCATTCGAAGCATGATAAGTTGAAGAGTGATGGAGATGTTGAAGAGCCTAGAAAATTTCATTATCCATTCATCACAAATCATTTTGAGTATTTGGACTAGTTAATCAGACAAATATCGAACTTTTTGAGCAAATTCCCTTGGAATCATTGTTTTTTCAAAAACATTCAACAATTCTTCCTCCATTTGTGTCCGATTTTGAGAATAGTGAACGAATAAGAGGCTTTTATCTGAGGTTAAATGACAAAATCTAAAATTTTAATAATATAAGTCTTTTTGAGTGTTACCTTGTCTGTGGCAAACCATGATTGATCAATGTTGGACTCCACGACAAGGGATCACTATGGTTTGTGATTAGGAAATCAATCCACACAGCAAATTGGTGAATGTTCCGTTGCTCACATTGATCTAGCTTTCTGAAACCAGTTCTTTAAACTAATTTTAATAAGAAAATATCTGTTTTTTTGTATTTCTTAGATAATTTTTTTGTATCTCTTAAAAACTCACTTACAAAAGTGGCCATAAAACGAGACAAAGCGTTCAATCGGTTCTCGAATGATCGCAAATTTTATTGGTGGATTTGGTTTCTCCCATTTCACAACTGATATGTTTAAGTAATTTCCATTAAGTTTACAGTCACTAAAATCATTATAAAACTTTTCTACAAAATCTTCCCGAAGAAAACTAACTTGAGAAACCAAACTTTCTGCGAGAATTCCCGTTTGTAAGAGATTCCTTTATAATCCTTGATGATATCGCAAAGAATTTGTTGTGTAATCATTGTTCCAGTTTTTGGAATCATACAATAGTCAAGGCCAAATGGATACGATTTATGAAAAAATTAGTTGGAGCTGCTTTTTTTTGAACACTTACTAGTTGATTGTGCACAATTTCATTTGTTGCTGACAATACTAAAATTAACCGTAATTGTGATAGCAAAGCTTTTAAGCATTCCCAGCCCAAATTTCAAAAATTCACTTTGGCCATTTTAAAACAAAAAGTTAGGCAAAAACTCACTGGAAATCGTTTCCACCAAAAACAGAGCCAGCAAGCAAATGAACATCCTAAAACTTGTAGCCAAACTTTGAAAAATTAAATTTAGGAAATTAGAACTTTAAAAATGTCAATAATGCACATCAAATTCCTTTTGAAATCACAGTTCATGTGAAACTCAGTTTCTCGAAATTGGAGCAAATCGTTGACGCGTAAAATCACAAGGAAGAGAAGGCATCGATTGATATCGTTAATCTTGCACATAAGAGAAAACAAAGAACACTATTAATTATATTAATTATTAAGACTATCAATTAAGTGTGTTTTCCTTGACTTGAGGATCAAATTGAATAAACCAAGTTCCGCTTACAGATCATCGCCAATATCTACCATTCCCTTTTACTTACGTCATTTGTCCTTTCATATTCCTTTATTTTCTGAATTCATTAACAAGTATAGCCTATTTTTGTTACTACTTGGGAAACTGGCTTATGTACTCGAGAAGTCAACCCTATCAAAAATTTGCGAGAGATATTATTGCTTGATCATCTTAAATTACTGTAGCTATATACGAATCAGAAGAGTTCTTATTAAAACCTCATTTCAGAATCGTTACAATCTATTTGCTAAGAAAAGATGAGCAAAAAGTCGTTTCTTGAACTAAGAGATGAGAATAGTACTACAATTCGTCTTACTGCAGTAAGATGCTTAAAAATTACAGGATTGCAAGTTGAACGAGGCAAAATTGTTGATTAAACTGACAAATGAAGCTATGAAGCTTATGAAGCCAAAAATGAAGCTAACGTTGATAAACAAAAGAAATAAAAAGTATATCAACTTCTTGAAAAAAAGGCACCGCAATTTTAGATGTTTATTAATGATTTACAAATCTGACATTAGTAAATCAAACATTTGGGGTTCATTGATGGATAAACCATCTCAAAATTTTCAAACTTTTTACTACGTAAGTTCGCAAAATTCTATATTCACCCGGAAACAATCAAAACAGAAAAAAATGGTTCTAATTGTGTGAGTCAAGGGAATGCGAAAATCTAAGAAACGGCAATTCCCTTGAGAAGTTTTCACTATCTATGATTGCACAAATGATTACCAGAATCTCTTTTATAACGTCAACTATTTACCTAATTCACCTAATTCATGTAGTCGCAATCAGAAATCGGAAAGGCTATTTTGTAAGTGTTCTTCGAATTTATTTTTGCATAGTTACTTATCGATTTATAGATGGTTTAATCTAAGTTTTCCCTTTTCCTCAGACGGCTACAAGATTACTTGAGCTCCATGTGTGCTAAACAGTTTCTAATCCTCACTACAGCCTGTGTTTTGAAACAAAAAAAGTTTGTAGTGATATTAAAAGGAGAAATTTCTTAAAACAATCTCAATAATTACAACCTTTACAACCTTTTTATTATAAAGCCAATCCCCGTCTAATTACACCTTTACGTATCTTTAGTAATCTCTATTTTCTCTGCCGGAAGTGAAAAAAAATCGTTTTTCAGACAGATTTAGCTCATTTAGGACTCCTTTTCAAAAACCTAACTTCTTAAAAGCTGATCGAATTTTTTTTCTGTTCGATATTCCAGAGTTTTAAAGAATTCAAAGTTAGATGCCTGGTCAAAGCTTTGAATCTACACTCTTTGTGCGTTTTCATCTTATCTGTAATTCTTTTGCTTGATCTTGCACATTTTAAAGACATTCCCTGTTTCTCTTCTGATTTTGAACCTAAGTAATGGTTGAGACAATTGACGAGGCTTAAAGTTTGAACTTTTAATGTCATTTAATGTTTTTGTTAAAAAAAAGTCTAGAACAGTTTAAAATCGGAACAATATCGAAATCTTCTTGTCAAACTTAGACTCATCTAAATGTTTGGCTCAGAATGACTTTCACAAGACAATCATAAACTCGAGACTAGCTAAATCGGAAATAACCTATTTTTATTGATCACTTTTTCCTCTGCACTCATTCGAACCACCAATTTTTCTTGTGCTCTGGCCTATTTTGCCTCTTGCCGGAAATAACCTATTTTTATTGAACACTTTTTTCTTTGCACTTCTTGTCCTCTTGCCTATTTTAGAAATCACAGTCTTGATTGCAATGTTTGACTCGAGACATCTACTTTTGCAGTTTTCAGCTTTGAGATGCATTCAAAAACGGTTATAAGTTATTGTTTATGTCTTGAACTTTATAGAATTTTAAACTTACAATATCAATCAATGATAGGCAAACTCTGGCTGTCTTACAAGATAGAAACATTCGTCCAGTGAGACGAAGCCATTCGGACGTTGAAAAACATCCACCAATGGCTATATTCACTTTGAAAAGGAATCCAAACCCAGCGCATCAATTCTCAACTCCACAAATGCTCAGGGAAATCCTCATCGTTTTATCGATATTTTTTATCATTAATGGTAAGTTTTACAGCTTGGGTAAAGTATAAGTTTTCAAAACTTGAATCCAATCTTCTTTTTCAGGTGCATTGCTTGTAATCTTCTACAAACTTCCAAATATGACCACTGTAAATGCGATTGTTGTCAAAACGGATAGATTTGCTGATCTGCATCATGTCTTCACTTTCACGCAGTTTTTTGTAAGTGTCAAACGATTAGTTAAATACCGAAGCATGGTGAGTGATGATGTTTGAAAGAAAAAGCCGACCATACCGGTTTTCGCTCCACAAGTGGTGGCATGTCCCCTTTGGCTTGGATGGTTTCCGACATTTTGTATCGGGTTTGGCGTTGTTTTCTCCAATTTCTTCCGATTTTTCGCAGCCATCGCCAGACAGTCATTCGTTCACAGTAATGTCTAGCCAATTGATCTAGGTTGATCCATCGAGTTTTAGCAGGAGACTGTGTCTCAGAATCGATCGATCCACTTTCCGAGGTCCGCTTTCCCCTCTTCCTTTAGATCCTTGTGTTGCCCGTCTTGAATTTGTGAATCCATTCAAATACTCGTTTCAACAATGTTGTCATAAAATTAATTGATTACTCGTGCTGCTTGGGCCGCTGAAATCCCTCTTGAAAATCGTTGGAGCAGTTGGACGTGGAGTTTCTTCTCGAGCTGGCTTCATTCGATTGACTGCAACTCTGTTCTCGTGTCGATCCCTAAAAAATGAATGTTAGTGCAAGAAAGCCAGGCTAACTAGGGTTGATGCTAGGAAGTGCCAAAGTATTAGATTGTCCAGTTATAAGTGCGCGTTTTTAAGATAACAACTCTTTATTTTAAAACCAACAGTTTAACAGCTCAATCAACAATATATTCACCATTTGTTAACAATATTTGTTTCCATTTTCCATGCAAAGAATGAATTCCCTCGGCGTAAAATTTGGCTTCTTTTAAGGCAAAGAAGTCGGCTAACCATTTTTCGACCTCTTGAACATCTTTGAACCTATTTCCAGCCAAATGGTTTCGTACTGAGCGAAATAAATGGTAATCCGAAGGAGAAATATCCGGAGATCAACAATATAGCATCTTTGCCAAATACTTTGCAGAGATCTCGATGAGATTCAGCGGCATTTTTGCCCAATTTGAAGTCATACCAAAGACTGGCACAAAGACGAAACTTCGTCTCGGTCATCTAAACACGGAGGTTAAATCAAAAATGAATTAGTTTAACGTCAAAAACACGAAAAGTTGTAATAAATAAAAAAATCTCGAACAGCATATAGAGAATAGGTTTTGATAAAATTGTATAGCCCTAAGGTATGCTGTTCAAGAGCAGGCGTGCATTCATAACTGGACAACCTAATAAATATCATTGAATGAATTGCAGAAAAAGAACTTCTTCTTTTTACTTCTTCAGCAGTTTTCTTCAAACAAAATGTTTAGTGCTCAATCATTTCCGTTTTCGCGAACATTGTGAGTGCTTGGCTTTGTTGGAGATCTCGTCTCCTTTTCAAAGTCGTCTCAATGCTATTAATCGCTGATTCCTTGACTAGAGCGGTTTATTCAGCTCTCCTTGTACTTGCCTTTTACTGTGTATTTCAATCTTTGTAAGTTGTTTTGAAGAATTCCGCCAAAAACTCTAATTTCAGCATTCCTTCCTTGAGATGTGATGGTCTTGTATATCAAATCTATCAATGGCTTCAAATTTTCTTGAACCCTTTCCTTTACATTTCCAGCATGGTGCAAATAAGCAAGCTGTTCATTTTGTGGTTATAGATAACATTATTTCAGCGTTATCATTGAACCGTTTCCTTGCTCTATCATTTGGTGGAATGTACTATCATCGAATGCGCAGATAT
The DNA here is from genome assembly GCA_958450365.1 of Mesorhabditis belari. NCBI lineage: Eukaryota > Metazoa > Nematoda > Chromadorea > Rhabditida > Rhabditidae > Mesorhabditis > Mesorhabditis belari. The sequence goes on along the minus strand of CAUEEP010000706.1, from coordinate 97,681 downwards.
CCATGGCTTCAAGTCGCAATTCCTTATGTTCTTGGATTCGTCTCGAAGATGTGGATTGCTGACATTTGTTGGATTTCCATTTTACTTTAAAATAACTATATTTTAGTTAATATTCGGATTACGATTGTTTCAGCGACAATCTCGCTTGATTTTATTCTCATCTACAAGATGATTGTAAGTCGAATTGCCGTGATTTCTTAATTCCAGAAGTTCAATGCCCTGACAATGAGCAATGAATTTAAACTTTTTCAACACTGTTCTACTTCATACTAATTACGAAATTTCAGAGATCAAAAAAAACCGTCAATCATGCTAGCGAACGTTTCCTTTTTGCTCAAGTGAGTTTTTTCTAAAGTGCAAACAACCTATCTTTCCAGATCGTGGCCAACAATTTACCATTCACTTATTGTTATCTCCTTGCTCCATTCCTTTTCATTACAATTATGCCATGGGCTCCGATGGTTTCCGATTTCTTCTATTACTTTGGAAATCTGCTTTTATACTCTGGGAGCCAACTCTATCAGGGGTGAGTCTTGGAATCGTTTGACTTGATGTCTTTCATCCAATCTTTATTAATATAACTAATAACTAGCTTAACTTCTCGTTTGTTTATCATAAAGTACTTTTCAGAATCGTCACCATTTACCTACTGCGCAAAGACGAACGAAAAAACATAATTCGAAACTTCAGCAATCAATCTGGGGGTGCGATTCACTCAATAATGGGCAGAATCTCATCATTCGAAACTCATCAGCGGTAAGATGAAAAAGAAGAACCTGCTTAGATCCTACATGCCTTTACAATTGCCGTTCAGTACCGGTTATTCTTGTGCAAGATTTATGTACTATTCGTGTTTCTAAAAGTGCATCAAACACCAATTTCCCTGAATGAATTGAATTGGTTTAGTGTTTCTTTGAAAAGCAAAAAAAATAGGAGTATCAGACACCTTTTCTGTACCCAATTCTCAAAATCACAGTTGGAAACAAGTTTCATGCATCAAAAAGCTGTTTTTAAGTGTAAGAGATGGAAAATCGTTTCAAAGAACAAAACAAAGAGAACAGCTTAGAAAATAATGACCATACATCTAAAATTGCCAAGAGAAAAGTTTTCGTACATTGTGATTAACTTGTTTATTTGGACAGAGAGCGTTTAATTGCCGATCTTTTTTTGTTCGAAACGGTAAGACTCGATGGACGAAGGACTTTTTGAGGTTTGGATTGCAGGTTGAAAAAGATGACGACACATCTAAAGTTGCATTATAGCTACACCACAAATAAGATCAGAATTATCCGAAAGTATTCAATTACTGTATCTATTTCTAGAAGCGACTCGTTTGTCCTCTGTAATACTGAAGTAAGCCGGATGACCTAGATGGTATTGACTCAAAAATGGTGCTAACGAATCTCAAGATATTGCTATAAGTTTCTATAAGTTTAAAAAGCTACAGCTTACCCCAGAATACAATGAACAATGAATGGTGAAGTTTCTAGAATCAGATAATAGAAAATTGGGGATTCTGCAGTGAAAACACAGTTTGTAATATAGTTCCCAAGCAGAAAGCAGATTGTGATCAAATGGGTGGTAACAAGCTAAATTTCTTTGTTTCAAAATAATTGTGATTTGTGACCAACCATGATTGATAATCGGACATCAGCCCGTTGCTTTGATTGAGAAGACTTTTTCTGGATCCATTGTTTCTTTAGTAAATTGATAACAACTTACAATTCTCCGAACTTTCCACAAGGTCAGTACATCAAGGATAACCGTTGTGACCAAAATTCCGTACATAATATAATCAAAACGTTTTGTGAGAAAATAAACAGTTTCATTCCACGTAACCATGCAAGTGTTACAGAACTCTAATGGAGTGAAAAACCAACAACCATAGCACCGGAACCCATCCGGATTTACCACTAAAAGATTTATCTAGCACATCTCATTGATCATTCACTTACGATCTCCAATCTGATAGAGATAAACACCAATCGGTAAAGCCCATAGAATAACGCTGTGTGGGAGAGCAATTCTTTCAACTTGCTTGTAGAAAATTCCATTGAAGAATACGGCGAACAGCCTAAAAAGCTTACTTAAAAATGGTACAAGACTGAACATCTTCAAAACAGTTTGGTTCTATTGGAGATTTGGATTTGCATTTGTTTTAAAAGCAAACGGATCCAGTTCTCGAACTGAGCAGTTGGCCAGCCGGATCTACGCTCATTTTTACGCTTTAGATATTTAGCACCACTTTAAGCAATTACCGATTTAGACAAAGTCCGTGCCCCAACATTTGCATAGAATAAAGCATTCCAAGATGAAAGGAAGTAACAAGTCGATTGATCATTAAACCAGAAATGGGAGATCCAATCGGGTTTACACAGGTCCATCTAAAGCTTATTTTTTAACTGAACAGTTTTGGTAGCTTACGTCAACACACAATGTGCTTGATAAATGAATGTAAATGCTTCATTGAGTCGACAATAACAATCAAATAAAAGATAGCATTTGACAGCTTTTGAGAGTCGGGAATTCCGGAAAATCGTTCTTGCACAAAAAATGTTCAAAAGTAAAGCAAGAAGAGCTTCCTGTAAGCTTAAGTTTTTACCAAACTGTAGATTTCAGTAAGAACTGAAGTAAGAATTCACCAGAAACATTGAGGTAGCGACAAAATCCTTCTGTACATCGTTGCTTATTGAAGGAATGGGTAAACCATTCCAATTGTAGAATACTCCAGTCGATACTTCGTGAGTACCACTCAAATCGACACAGACGTCAAGATCGCTATTCTGCGAACCCATATTCATACGACCATTGTCGATTGTCATCATTGTACTCGTTTGATTTTAAAAATACAAGTAAGTGACTTCTCAAGTGATTGCTAGTAGAAGTTTGTGGCCATAGAATAACATTTTTCTTGGAATTTGATTGACGACAATTACTAGAGCTTAGTTTCTTTAAAATATCTTTATAATTGTGGGAAATTCTTTCAGAAATGCTTCAACATTTTGGTTTAACCCGATTTTGTGATGGGAAAGTGAGCTAAATTAGCAACTTTTTTTCTACTTGTTCCTGATTCTAGGTACAAGAGGAGGTTCTTGGAGATACAGTCGTTCTAAACTCTTAGACTATTCTTGGCAATTTGTGTTGTAGATATTTTGACTGAAATATAACAAGTATACAATTTTTATTCCTTTAAAAACTTCTAAGTTTGAGGATCATTTCATCTCTCCAATATAGTAGATTTAGATATAGAAGTAACCGATATCCTTGACCTCGAAGTTGCCAGTTTTGGCTTTCGAAAACAAAATACGGTTATCATACTAAAACCTAGTACATCAAAATCCTCAAATGTTTACAATCCAAACAACCTAGCTACAGGATTAAAAAGCAAGAATTGCCAGAGACTGACCAACATCGAAAATATCCCTCTCACATTTCTCCCAAAGAAACATTTAGGGATACATACTAATGTAAAATAAATTATGGTAAACGAAAGGGCAAATATTGAGTAAGCGATCATCTGAATCAATTCTCGTTTGTTATATTGATCTCATCTCTGCAACATCGCTCCGCTCGAGCCACATTCCCATTCAGCTTTAGCTAAAGTTAAACGATGCTTTCTCTAAATGTTCCACAAACCCCTTTCATTCTGCGTTTAGTCATCAGATCCAAAGAAGACCTTAGGAAATATGGTAAACGAACAATATACAAGTTTAGAAAGTAAGTAAACTCTTGATTTATAACTAAAACGTTTGACGCCACATTCCAAATGGTGTAACGACATAAATATGGAATCAGGAGTTGAAGATAAATCCATTTAAGAGTAGTTTGAAAGAAGAGTCCATTGAATAAAACTGCGAAAAAGCGGCTGGAAAAACTTCCAAAAAGTTTTAAGTCTAATAATTAACCAAGGAAAAACTCTGGAGGAGATGTGAGCCTGATTTTGGTTCCCAATTCACTCAATAGTCAACGAAACCAACCTCACCGAAATCAGCAATTGACTGTATTGAGCAACGTCGTTTCAACAGAGTACGGTATATAAAAGAAAATAGCATCTGTGATCGTCTAAAATGAAGCCGGACATCTACATCGAAAGGTTCATTTGGCTCTTGTCCCTTATCCGAGGTTTTTGAAGGCTTTTCGAAAGGTTTAAGACGTTTAAAGTTTTTTTAATATTTTGAGTTTTTAAAAAGATTTTTGACAACGAATTGATTAAAATGATCAAAGAAGAACCGTCAACAACGCATAGTAACACCTGAGAAAAGTTCTAGTTTTTAGTTTTTAGTTTTTTAGTTTTTTAGTTTTTTTAATGTAAAAAAACAACCCATGCGAAATTTCAAGTCATTTCACTCATCCAAAGTCCTTTATCATACAAAAAACGTTTTATCAAATGTCAAAAATTATAGACGCAACTTAAATTTGACGATTTATTCTATCGATAATTGTTAGTTTTTCTCATTTTTTTGCTTATTAGTTATGTTTATAAATGTTTTTTTTCATTTTCAGATATGCTATTGGATGTGGTGGAAAACAACTGGATGTGGTGGAAAAAAGCGTATCAATGTGCTCCACACGCTTGGTCACTCAAACAGGGACATTGCTCGTCACATCAGACGTTCTGAGAAGTGTATTCGCACGTATCTCAAGACCAAAGTGACTCCTAAGAAGAAAGAAACACGGGGCCGGAAGAAAAGGTTGACTGATCAAGACGAACGCGCAATTACGAGACGTCTTTCCAACACGATGACATCACTCGAAGAGGTTCGCAAGGAGATGAAGCTTCCGGTCACTCGCCAAACTGTGCACAACGTTGTCTTCAATACTCAAATACAAACTCATGAAGCAAGCTCCAGACTTCCAAAGGACCATAAAGTCGCCCGAACCAGAAGACCAGAAGACCAAATGGGAAGGAGTTGGTTTACTAATATTTCTTATATATTTTATGTTTAGATCATTTGGAGTGATGAAAAGCAGTTCAACCTCGATGATGTTGATGATTTTCGAGGATACTGGAGGGATTCACAAAAGCCGGGCATGGCACATAGGTTACAAAAATAATCGTCTTTAAATCAAAAATCCGAACACTACAAATTTTAAGTTAGGCCCAAAAATGAACGGAAAAAATAAAATGATCCGAAAAGCATCATCCAAAATTTCAGAATTAAAGGCGGCGACTTTGATGTTAGTGAAATTTCATATTTCATCGAACCATAAAGTGTTATATGTCATTCAAAAGCTCTTTTCACGCTCTTTCAGAATGCTGAATTGAGTTTTTGTGGAATTCTATTTTTCCATGAAATTTTTTCTATATTCTGCGCAGAAAAGTCAAAATAATTTTTTTCACGAAAATCTAGCTGATAAACTAAGCTCAAAAAAGCAAATTTCTGAATTCTACGCAAAAAGTTGGTCGGGAATGGTTTTTTAATTTTGTGTTTTGGTCAATGGAAACGCGAGCTCTGAAACCTAGGTTTTTTAGAAGGGCGCGGTTATATGGCCCGCGTGCACCTTTGATGTTGGTAAAATTTTTCTTTTGTGTCAAATCATCAAGTGTTATATATCATTCGAAAGCATTTTTATGTGTTTAAACATGGCGGAAAGAATTTCCCAAAAACTTTGACTTTTTATTAGTTTTCTCCGATTTTATAATCTGGAATGCAGTTTTTTTCTGCTTCTGCGGTACTTGCAGATCTGGTATAGTCTAGAAAAATTTATTCTAAAAAAAGTGAAGAACGCAATTTTTTTTGAAGAAAGAGTTACAATTCCAGGAAAGTTGAAATTGTGAGTATTTGTCAATCTCGGGTAGGCAACCCAGGTGCACAGACAAATACAGACTGCCTTGACAATTACTCGATAAATTACTATGCCAAAGGCATCACAGATGATAAAGTTATAGATGTCAATCGCAGGAGAAAATCATTTAGTTACAGACAATTTTGCTTTCCGATTATTTATTTTTTGATTATTAGCGTATTATTATTTTTCTTATTACATTCGTATTTCCAACACTATCAAAACAAAAGTTATAATTTGCAGATGGGACAAACATCAGAAGCCAAAAAGTCTAGAAGTGGCAACTTGGGACATGGACGCCAAACGAATCAAAACAACATGCACGGATTACGAAGTGGGAAAGTTCCTGCAAATCCTGTGCAATAAAAAGAAGAAAGCTCATCACGATCCGCAGACAAACAACAAAAAGAAAAAGAATTCAACAGGAAAGCACATTTGAAAGGAGCACTGGAGGCAAAGATTCTGAAAGATAATGAAAAGAAAAGACCCGAGCAAAATCGTCAAAACGCCGTCTAGTGGCAAAAGCAAGGCAAAAAGATGATGATTCTGTTGTTTCAACCTCACATATTCAAACCAAATCACCGACTCCTCCAACTCCAGAAGCTCTGCTCGGTATGAAAAAAAGTGCCAATCTACCAAATAAAGGACTATTATCTGTAAGCCATTTTCTTCAATCAAACCAAGGAGTAACCATTGGCTGACAACGAACTATCGAAAAGGCCAAGAAGACTCTGGACCAGTTTGTCAGATATGAAGTAGTTCTCAATGAAGGAGTAAGATTGGAAGCTGTGTTGAAAGCTGTTGAAGAGCGGCGAAGAAGATTGGATCTGCTGGATGAGCGAGGAAAACGGCTGATTTTTTCCCTCGATAAAGGACACGGCCGAGTTATTTCAACTATTTCATTCCTAATCTGCGAAAAACCGTGCTCGTCTCGCAATTTTCTGCCATTACAAGCTTGGGAAGGTTCAGATTCTCACGACTCGCTGAAGGAAAAGGGAATTTGGAAGGACTTTGAGACTTTGGTGCAAGCCGGATATATGGTTTTTCTCGGTGGAGATCTATCTTTCTTGAACACCAATTTTGGTCTTTCCTGTGCGATGACGTTTGGATGTTTATGGTGCAACAAAAGGTTTGACAAAAAACCATCCGCGGATAAGATTTCAATTGATTTTCAATAATATGCTGATGGGAGTGACCCTTCGGTGGAAGCGATGATTTCAAAAGTAAAAGGTCTGCAGGCAAAAAAAGAAAATCTATTAAATGTTTCTCGAAGTTTGGTAATTCCCCCAATACTTCATGCAAAAATCAAGATTGGAAACCAACTTTTTCAACAATTGGTGAAACTCGAAGGCTCCTCTCAGACTTTCCAAGATGTTTGTCGAAAATGGAAGTTGGATGTGAATCGGAAGAGTGATGGGATTATCTATGCTCGTTTCAACGAAAACGATATAAAGAATCTCTGTCGATCCTCAGTGATTTCTGATTTAGCAGTCGTTTCTTCCTCCCGTTCCTATCAAATGGTCATTTCTGCATTACGCGAGTTTAACAAATGGTCTCAAATGGTTTCAACCACTAAAAGTGTTCTTTCGGATAAAGAAATAAAAGATTTGGCTTGCAAAGGCAAACATTCAAAAGCCAGAAATTGCTGCCAAACAGCGATTCTTTCCGATGAACTAGAAAAAGTTGGTGGTTTTGGACCAAGTGTACTGGTCCATGCTCTACTCTTACATCTTGGCCCATTTGTCCATGAGCATCAATTCATCGGAAATGCATCCCAAGAGGGCATTGAGGCAGTTCACAGCAAGCTAGAATCTGAATTTGCTCGAAACAAGACAGGACCACAAGAAGAGCGACTAATGAACTCGCTCAAGTGGCTCGGTTATGTTGTTCTCCTCAATGATGATGGAAAGATGACATCTTAATTTCCTTCTTTTTGCTTAATGTTCAATTGTGATTCTTTTTTTTGTCTAATTCAAGCTTATAAATAGAATAAATTTTTTCTAGACTATACCAGATCTGCAAGTACCGCAGAAGCAGAAAAAAACTGCATTCCAGATTATAAAATCGGAGAAAACTAATAAAAAGTCAAAGTTTTTGGGAAATTCTTTCCGCCATGTTTAAACACATAAAAATGCTTTCGAATGATATATAACACTTGATGATTTGACACAAAAGAAAAATTTTACCAACATCAAAGGTGCACGCGGGCCATATAACCGCGCCCTTCTAAAAAACCTAGGTTTCAGAGCTCGCGTTTCCATTGACCAAAACACAAAATTAAAAAACCATTCCCGACCAACTTTTTGCGTAGAATTCAGAAATTTGCTTTTTGAGCTTAGTTTATCAGCTAGATTTTCGTGAAAAAAATTATTTTGACTTTTCTGCGCAGAATATAGAAAAAATTTCATGGAAAAATAGAATTCCACAAAAACTCAATTCAGCATTCTGAAAGAGCGTGAAAAGAGCTTTTGAATGACATATAACACTTTATGGTTCGATGAAATATGAAATTTCACTAACATCAAAGTCGCCGCCTTTAATTCTGAAATTTTGGATGATGCTTTTCGGATCATTTTATTTTTTCCGTTCATTTTTGGGCCTAACTTAAAATTTGTAGTGTTCGGATTTTTGATTTAAAGAAAAAAAACATTTACATAGGGGTGTAATCGATGTGCATGGTCTTCAACACGAGGAACTTTTGAGGTGGATTATGTATGCTCTGGAGAGCCTTTCGAGACGGTGAATTGGTCCGCTCAGAGTTTATTTCGACCTGGATGACAGCTAGTCGTCTATTTGAACAAGCTAGTCGTTCCATGACTTTGTCTCTTCGATGCCGAGACGTTTTTTTAAAGTTGGACTCAAGCAAGGAGGGGCCACAAATTATTAATTTATTTGGCTTGTGTTGTTATTTTTATTTCTGTTAACTTTTTCTTGATAAAATAAAAGTGCGTCTATAATTTTTGACAGCTGATAAAACGTTTTTTGTACGATAAAGTACTTTGGATGAGTGAAATGACTTCAAATTTTGCATGGATTGTTTTTTTACATTAAAGAAACTAGAAAAATACTTTCCACTGGACTAGCACTTATACCCGGCTCTAAACTAGCAAAAACAAGGTGCGTCTATAATTTTTTGACAGATTGTATATTGACTTGGCATCGCGACGTAGATCAACTGAATTGAGGTGTGGATTCTTCTTAAATGGTCGCACAAGTGTCCTCTCATCACGCTCATCCAGTCCATCTGGTCTTCCCTTTGTTGGTGCTCGTTTCACATTTCCGGAAAACTTACATTTTTTATAAATCTTGGTTACTGCTGGATGGGTGACACCAAATGTTGTGGCGACTTCTTGACGGCTTTTCCTCGATTTACTTCAGCCACAATCAGTTCTTTATCATACTCCGTCAAATTCGAACGATTTGTAGTCTCTTAGTATGGATTCGGGCCAAGGGGTTACGGCGGACCTCTACAAAGCCCAAGTGAGCCGGGTGGACCAGGCGTTGCATCAAGGCATAAACACGGCGACTACAAAATTCCTCCACGACAACGCTCGGCCGCACACCGCGAAGATCACACAGCAGAAAATCGAGGAATTGGGTTGGGAAGTTCTGCCACATCCGTCACTTTCAACCCGGACTTGGCCCCATCCGACTACCACTTGTTTCGGTCGATGCAGCACTCTTTAGCAGAAAAAAACCAAAAACCGCGAAAAAGTCGAAATCTGGGTGTCCAACTTCTTCGAGTCGCAGTTGGCCGAGTTCTTCGAAAACGGCATCCATTCTCTGCGTGGAAGATGGCAAAGAGTCATTGATAATGATGGCGAATATCTTTTAGATTGAGGTTCTGCATTATGGTTTTTATAATAAATTTTGTTTATGGTTCCAACGGAACTTTCATCTGCGCCAACCTAATCGAAGTCTGTCTCGAGTAACTCCACGCAGATGCTTGATGGATGCTTTGATGGATGGCCATATTATTTACTTGAATCAATTTGTTATCAAAAATCTTTTTAGAAACTCAAAATACTTTAACAAAAAGCTTTAAATGTCTTGCACCTTTCAAAAACCTTGGCCAACCGACAAGAGCCGTTCATTTTTACTAAGAAAGTTGCTGACTCTAATGGACCCTCAAAGAAACTGCACAGGCTTGTACTGGTATAACAAATGCCAAATACGAACCTGGCCATACTTTTTTTGGTACTCACAAAGTATCGACTGGAGTATTCTACAATTGGAATGGTTTACCGATTCCTTCAACAAGCAACGATGCACAGAAGGATTTTGTCGCTACGTCAATGTTTCTGGTGAATTCTTACTTCAGTTCTTACTGAAATCTACAGTTTGGTAAAAACTTAAGCTTACAGGAAGCTCTTCTTGCTTTACTTTTGAAAATTTTTTGTGCAAGAACAATTTTCGGCATGGTTACGTGGAATGAAACTGTTTATTTTCTCACAAAACGTTTTGATTATATTATGTACGGAATTTTGGTCACAACGGTTATCCTTGATGTACTGACCTTGTGGAAAGTTCGGAGAATTGTAAGTTGTTATCAATTTACTAAAGAAACAATGGATTCAGAAAAAGTCTTCTCAATCAAAGCAACGGGCTGATGTCCGATTATCAATCATGGTTGGTCACAAATCACAATTATTTTGAAACAAAGAAATTTAGCTTGTTACCACCCATTTGATCACAATCTGCTTTCTGCTTGGGAACTATATTACAAACTGTGTTTTCACTGCAGAATCCCCAATTTTCTATTATCTGATTCTAGAAACTTCACCATTCATTGTTCATTGTATTCTGGGGTAAGCTGTAGCTTTTTAAACTTATAGAAACTTATAGCAATATCTTGAGATTCGTTAGCACCATTTTTGATTCAATACCATCTAGGTCATCCGGCTTACTTCAGTATTACAGAGTACAAACGAGTGGCTTCTCGAAATCGTTACAGTAATTGAGTACTTTCGGATATTTCTGATCTTATTTGTGGTGTAGCTATAATGCAACTTTAGATGTGTCGTCATCTTTTTCAACCTGCAATCCAAACCTCAAAAAGTCCTTCGTCCATCGAGTCTTACCGTTTCGAACAAAAAAAGGATCGGCAATTAAACGCTCTCTGTTCAAATAAACAAGTTAATCACGATGTACGAAAACATTTCTTTTTGCAATTTTAGATGTATGGTCATTATTTTCTAAGCTGTTCTTTTGTTTTGTCCTTTGAAACGATTTTCCATCTCTTACACTTAAAAACAGCTTTTTGATGCATGACAGAAAAAAGGGTACAGAAAAGGTGTCTGATTTTTTTATTAATAACCTATTTTTTTGCTTTTCAAAGAAACACTGAACCAATCCAATTCATTCAGGGAAATTGGTGTTTGATGCACTTTTAGAAACACGAATAGTACATAAATCTTGCACAAGAATAACCGGTATGAATGGCAATTGTAAAGGCATGTAGGATATAAGCAAGTTCTTCTTTTTCATCTTACCGCTGATGAGATTCTGCCCATTATTGAGTGAATCGCACCCCCAGATTGATTGCTGAAGTTTCGAATTATGTTTTTTCGTTCGTCTTTGCGCAGTAGGTAAATGGTGACGATTCTGAAAAGTACTTTATGATAAACAAACGAGAAGTTAAGCTAGTTATTAGTTATATTAATAAAGATTGGATGAAAGACATCAAGTCAAACGATTCCAAGACTCACCCCTGATAGAGTTGGCTCCCAGAGTATAAAAGCAGATTTCCAAAGTAATAGAAGAAATCGGAAAACATCGGAGCCCATGGCATAATTGTGATGAAAAGGAATGGAGCAAGCAGATAACAATAAGTGAATGGTAAATTGTTGGCCACGATCTGGAAAGATAGGTTGTGTTGCACTTTAGAAAAAACTCACTTGAGCAAAGAGGAAACGTTCGCTAGCATGATTGACGGTTTTTTTTGATCTCTGAAATTTCGTAATTAGTATGAAAAAAGAAAAAAGAACAAGTAGAACAGTGTTGAAAAAGTTTAAATTCATTGCTCATTGTCAGGGCATTGAACTTCTGGAATCAAGAAATCACGGCAATTCGACTTGCAATCATCTTATAGATGAGAATAAAATCAAGCGAGATTGTCGCCGAAACAATCGTAATACGAACATCAACTAAAATATAGTTATTTTAAAGTGAAATGGAAATCCAACAAATGCCCTCAATCCACGTCCTCGAGACGAATCCAAGAACATAAGGAATTGCGACTTGAAGCCATGGATATCTGCGCATTCGATGATAGTACATTCCACCAAATGATAGAGCAAGGAAACGGTTCAATGATAAGGCTGAAATAATGTTATCTATAACCACAAAATGAACAGCTTGCTTATTTGCACCATGTTGGAAATGTAAAGGAAAGGTTTGAAGACGATTTGAAGCCATTGATAGATTTGATATATAAGGCCATCACATCTCAAGGAAGGAATGCTGAAAATCGGGTTTTTGGAGGAATTCTTCAAAACAACTTACAAAGATTGAAATACACAGTAAAAGGCAAGTATGAGGTGAGCTGAAGAAGTCGCTCTAGTCAAGGAATCAGCGATTAATAGCATTGAGACGACTTTGAAAAGGAGACGAGATCTCCAACAAAGCCAAGCACTCACAACGTTCGCGAAAACGGAAATGATTGAGCACTAAACATTTTGTTTTAAGAAAACTGCTGAAACAGTAAAAAGAACAAGTCCTTTTTTCTAATTCATTAAATGATTTACTTTGGCACTTCCTAGCATCAACCCTAGTTAGCCTGGCATCTAACTAACAATAAATCTAAGGTTGGTTCTTCTTTGGTTTTGGAAAACTGCTGGAATAGCAAAAAGTTCTCTTTCTTCAGTGTTCAGTTCAGCCAACTAATCGTACTCTGGTACCTTTGTACGTTTGATATTATTAGGTTATCCCATAAAAACCAAGATATTTTTGTTTTGATCAGTACTCGCTCACAACGTTTTGTATTCATTTTTTTCTTTTTCATGCTAAAACTTTCTGCTTTCTTGCACTAAAATTCATTTTTGAGGGATCGACACGAGAACAGAGTTGCAGTCGATCGAATGAAGCCGACTCGAGAAGAAACTCCACGTCCAACTGCTCCAAGGATTTTTAAGAGGGTTTTCAGCGACCAAAGCAGCAGGAGAAATCAATAAATTTTATGGCAACATCGTTGGAACGAGTATTGGAATGGTTTCACAAATTCATGACGGGCAACACGAGGATCAAACGGAAGAGGGGAGGCGAACCTTGGAAAGTGGATCGATCGATTCTGAGACAGCGTCTCCGGCTAAACCTCGATGGATAAACCCGCAAATTGGCTAGACATTACTGTGAACGAATGACTGTGTGGCGATGGCTGCGAATAATCGGAAGAAATTGGAGAAAACAACGCCAAACCCCATACAAAATGTCGGAAACCATCCAAGCCAAAGGGGACATGCCACCACTTGTGGAGCGAAAACCGGTATGGTCGGCTTTTTCTTTCAAACATCATCACTCACCATGCTCCGATATTTAACTAATCGTTTGACACTTACAAAAAACTGCGTGAAAGTGAAGACATGATGCAGATCAGCAAATCTATCCGATTTGACAACAACCTGATTTACAGTGTTCATATTTGGAAGTTTGTAGAAGATTACAAGCAATGCACCTGAAAAAGAAGATTGGATTCAAGTTTTGAAAAATTATTCGTTACTCAAGCTGTAAAACCTACCTTTGATGATAAAAATATCGATAAAACGATGAGGATTTCCCTGAGCATTTGTGGAGTTGAGAATTGATGCGCTGTGTTTGGATTCCTTTTCAAAGTGAATATAGCCATTGGTGGATGTTTGTCAGCGTCTGAATGGCTTCGCCTCACTGGACGAATGTTTCTATGCTCAATTCAATAGAGTACGTCGGGTTTTGCTGTTTTCTTTTCTTCAAACCAGTGTCTTATATTTTCCCCCATCTATCTCCTTGCTCCTCAATTCGTTCATTGACTCGACTAATTACTGTTATTTGCGCGTCGTTGCGTTTTTTGACTGATCGACGGGAAAAACGTTTTTCTAGGAAAAGCCTGGAATTTTGTCGGTACTCTCACGAAGTTTCATTCATTCAAATCGTGATTTTTATTGCTTCATTTTCCAGGTTTCAAATCGAAAAAGGTGTAGGTTGCCTTTGTGAGATCAAAATTTGATTGTCTTTGTTGGTTTGATGATTGGTGAGGCGTCAATAAACATTTTTATTTCGGATTTCAACAATTCAGAAATTTTCTTGACTTCATATTCTGACCTTTAGGTTTTAAATTCAAAGTTCTGCTTTGTGCATAAGAATTCACCTGTTTTCGCTTTTGACAGATTTGCTCTTTTCTATAATAATTGGGTTGGTGAATTGAAAACTGCCGGACTTTGAACTATATGAACTTTGAACTATTTGAATTTTGAATCAAAAATTAGGCTTATAGCCAAATTTCCAAAAAGATACACTTAGTAGTTTTGCTTAAAATGCAAGTTTTGTGAGAATTCGTAAATTTGGCATTTCTTGAAAACCAGTTTTTGAATCGTCCTGAAAATTTGGATATAAGCTTGGTATTTGATACTACAACTTTTCCATTGACACCAACATAGGTTTCTTTTTGAAGAAAGTGCTCAAACTGTCACATATGACAATAGCTCGCAGTTTTCAATTCACCAATCCAATAGTTAGAGGCGGAAATGAAATAGGTTAACTGTTGAAATTTGAATTAAACTTTACTATTAGCTAATATTATTTTTTCTTATCATTGAAACATAGACAGTTTATAACAAAAATGAGTTTAACACGTACTGATCGGAGAATTGAGGTGAGAAAATAGGAAATGGGTCTAGGAATTCGTTTACCCCCACTTTTTCTAGGTATTTTCTTTGTAGTTTTGATGAGAAACGTTCAAAATTCAAAGATTCCACAAACAATTGTGGTTTGCACATTTTCAAGCTAACTTTCTGATTGATCCATTCACGATTTAGATTACTATCCAAACTAACATGGTACCCTATCACATCATCAGTGGATATCTATTACTTACCATTGCGATCTGGTTAAATGGATTGCTAATATTCTTGGTACGGTATTATACAAGAGCTCCAATTGGTAACTATAAATAGTTTCTGGTTGGAATGGCTGTTTATGAGATGATCTATGCTGCATCACATGCTTTCATTTCACCGGTAAATGAGCAAAAACAAAGCCAAAAGAGTTCTCGAGCTAGGCTCTTTAGTTCGTGTGAATCTTTGTAATATTATATGCAATTTTCTGCTAAAAATTGAGAACAGGAACAATTAGTATTGTTGAATTTCAAAGAGCACGTACAAAGGTTTCGGTTTGAATCCGCTAGATCCAAATTCTTGCCTAATACTTGCCATTCTGGTCCCCACAAGTCTTAAGCCAACACTATTCTTGTCAAAAACACACCTTTTGTGTGCAATTCTTGCTTTGAAAAGAGAAGAGCAATTCGAAAGGTATTCTCCATTAGTATCTATGACTTCTTCCCATCTTCTGCGCAAATCCCGGATCCCATCCTCGAAGAACTTGGGAGTTTTTGAGGCGAAGTAGTCATTCACCGCTTTTATGACTTGAGCATGATCATCGACCTTTTCTCCCTCCAAAAAGTGCTTCAGCGACCGAAACAAAAAGTAATATGAAGGAGCCAAGTCGGGAGAGTAAAGTGCGTGGGGCAGAACTTTCCAGCCAAGTTCCTCGATTTTCTTATAAGTGATCTTTGCAGTGTGAGGTTTTGCGTTGAAAAATCTGACTCTCTCCGGTTTGAGCCCCCAATTTCTTCAAAGACTCGTTAACTCTCATTTTAGGCTTCGAATAAAGATCAGCATCAACGGTTTGGCCAGGTTTCAGCACTTCATAATGCACCAATCCCTTGAAGTTTCACCAGCAACAGAGCATTATCTTCTTCCCATGGATATCCGGTTTGGGAGTGGTTTGCGGGGTCTGCCCAGTAGATAGCCATTGGTTTTTGCGTTTAACGTTCTCGTAGTTGATCCACGTTTCGTCAGAAGTCAAAACCCTGTGAAAAAAGTCGTTTGATTTATATTTTTGTAGCAAAATTGAGGCGACATTTTGTCAAAATTGAGGCGACACGGGCCATTTTGTTGCTTTGGGTCAGTTCGTGAGGAACCCATTTTCCAAACTCGATTCTTTTTCCCAAGTTTGTGTAAATATTAGGTTTTGTTGAATGAAAATACCCTTTTTAATGAAAAATAAATCTATCTCCACAAAAAGAAAAAAAGGCGCTGTAATCCAAAAAGATATTCTCCGTTGTTGGCAATAGTCTTTCTCCATTTTTCTTTCAAATCTCGGATCCCTTTGCTGAAGAAATCCTGAAGCTGCGAGTCAAAGTATTGGCTTACCCAAATTCGGACTTCGTCGTGATCCATCAAGTGTTTATCGGTCAGGAAGTGCTGCATAGATCGAAATAAGCGGTAGTCTGAGGGTGCCAGATCTGGACTATACGGCGGCTGCGGGAGACATTCCCAACCCAATATCCTCGATTTTTCCTGCGTCTTCTTTGCTCTGTGTGGGCGCGCGTAATCTTGCAGATATCTCACAGTCGATGTGTTTACGCCTTGATTCTTGAGAGCCTGGTCTAGTCGTTCCAGCTGCTGCACACATAGATCTAAGCTGACTGTTGGAAGAGAAGATAGAACCTCAAAGCGTATAAGTGTATAAGACGGGAATTCCATCAAACAGATAACATAGCCTTTCTTCCATCCGGATGACGTCGTGGCGTCGTTTTTTGGCTGTTCTCCTGGACTTAACCACTGCTGTTTTCGCGATGGGTTATCGTGGTAAATCCATTTTTCATCGGCCGTCATAATAGTGTCCCAAAAAGCTTTATTAGCGTCACTAAGTTGATGGGGTACCCATCAATGGGACAAGATTCGCTTTACCCAAACGATGTAAATGGTCCACAATTGTTGTGTGGCCTACAGCAAACATTTTTGCAAGTTCCCGAGTCGACAAGGTTGGGTCATCTTCTATGGCTTCTCGAAGATCGTCATCGTGGAGGGAGTGACCACGTCCTCGATCCTGTAGAGTTTCGTCTCCCTCTCTAAATCGTTGAAACCATTTTTTACAAGCTTCCTCAAAATAAGCAGCTTCTCCAAAAAATTTCAAGATTGAAGTATGGCTCTCCCGGACACTTTTTCCTTGTTTAAAGTCGTAGAGCAAGCACACCCGAATTCGGTACTTCTGATCTTCTATTCGAAAAAAGTCAAAATTGTAAGGCAGTAAATTTTTATAAAAACATAGGGTTAGAAAAGATATATAACTTTAAAACAAAACAAAAATCAGACGCGAAGCTGTTCGCTACACCGAAAAAATTACAATCGAAGTTGAGGGTATTTTCATTCCGGACACCCTAATAGTTTTCGATTGTCGCATTAGATACTTCAAATATTTCTGCAAATCACGAACAGTAAGTGTTGGGCAAGCTTCAATTAAGGCGAGCCGGTGATCGTCGACTACTTCTGGAGGATGTCCTCCTGTGGCTCGTCTACGAGGCTTTCATCGCCGCCTTGGAATCGTTGAAACCATCGTTGACATTGACGAATGTGTATACTTTCCTCTCCAAAAACCGTGATGATCGTGCGATGAGATTCAGCTGGTGATTTTTCTTGTTTAAAATCGTAGAACAATGCAGCTCGAATACGGAATTTTTTGTCCTCCATTTATTGCCAAAAAAGCAAATGATGAAATTTGGAGCACTAAATGTTATTTATGCAGACATCTTTTACTTTGTATATATGCAAAAAAAGAGGGAAGAAACGGCGCTTGAAATTACAAAAAACATGTTAAGTAGTGACGCGTCATTATTAAGGTGCCAACCTAAATAATTAACCAAGGAAAAACAACTCTGGAGGAGATGTGAGCTTGATTTTGGTTCCCAATTCTCTCAATAGTCAACCAAACCAACCTCACCGAAATCAGCAATTGACTGTATTGAGCAACGTCGTTTCAACAGAGTATGGTATATAAAAGAAAATAGCATCTGTGATCGTCTAAAATGAAGCCGGACATCTACATCGAAAGGTCCATTTGGCTCTTGTCCGTTATCCGAGGTTTTTGAAGGCTTTTTTGAAAGCTTTAAGACGTTTAAAGTTTTTTTAATATTTTGAGTTTCTAAAAAGATTTTTGACAACGAATTTATTAAAATGATCAAAGAAGAACCGTCAATAACGCATAGTAACACCTGAGAAAAGCTTGGCCGCTAAACAATGGGAAAAACAAGCCTAATCTGTTCAGTACTGCACAGTAGGGTCCAAAAGTTTGGAACAATCACCTCCCGGCAACTTCAACTCGACGTAGTTTGCGTTAGATACATCCAATTTTGTTACTTTAAAAACTATTTGTCGCATTTTTGTGAACTTTCTGAATATCAACTTGATTTTATTTGATATCTGATCTTTTTTTATCTTGCGCTTTTTCTTGGAACACCCATTTTTTAGGGATCCGAAAGTTTGGAACAATTTCAAAAATAACAAATTATTTAACAATTAATCAGCAAAATTCAGTTTTTTGTGGCGTATCCCTTTGCTTTAATAACAGTTGCACAACGATTTGGCATTGAATCGATCAAATTGTCAATGGTTCGCCTTGGGATCTTAGTCCATTCCTCTTCAAGCGCCTTCATAAGTTCGGATGTTTTTGTGAAGTTTCTGGTACGGATTTGTCCGTCCAAATGCTCCCAAAGATGCTCTACTGGATGCAGGTCAGGGCTTTGAGCCGGCCATTGAAGCACATCGACGTTTTTTTTGTTGGAGCCATTGCTTAACACGCCGGGCCGTATGCTTCGGAGCGTTATCGTGCCTGAAAGTGAAGTCGTTGGTCAAGTTGTTTCTGCCATTTGGAAGCATATGGGTTTTCAAGATGTTTTCATAAGCAGCTGCATCCATAATACCATTGATTCTGACAGGTGGACCGACACCGTATCGTGAGAAACAACCTAAACTCAAATAAGCTCAGTTGATAATAGAGGTAACCAACTCCAAACGAGAACACCGCCGTGTTTGACTGTTGGAATTTGATACTTTGGATTGTATTTTTTGATTAATTGGACGTCTAATGTATCGATTCCATTGGTGGGAAAGAGCTCATATTTGCTTTCGTCACTCCACAATACATCACTCCAATCATCAGCCGACCAGTCTTTGTACTTCTTGGCAAATTCGAGCCGAGCCTTTACGTTATTGCCGGAAATCAACGGCTTTCGAGATGGACGACTTCCTTTGAGTTCTTCTCGCCTAAATAGCAACATTTTATTGCTTTCTAAACCAGAAAATTACTTTATGGTACGCTTAGTCGTCGTTTTGGAAAGTGATACTACGTATATTGACTTGGCATCGCGACGTAGATCAACTGAATTGAGGCGTGGATTCTTCTTAAATGGTCGCACAAGTGTCCTCTCATCACGTTCATCCAGTTTAACTGGTCTTCCCTTTGTTGGTGCTCGTTTCACATTTCCGGAAAACTTACATTTGTTATAAATCTTGGTTACTGCTGAATGGGTGACACCGAATGTTGTGGCGACTTCTTGACGGCTCTTTCCTCGATTTACTTCAGCCACAATCAGTTCTTTATCATACTCCGTCAAATTCGAAAGATTTGGCATCTTAAAATTAAAAATGTATTGTTATTTTTGAAATTGTTCCAAACTTTCGGATCCCTAAAAAATGGGTGTTCCAAGAAAAAGCGCAAGATAAAAAAAGATCAGATATCAAATAAAATCAAGTTGATATTCAGAAAGTTCACAAAAAATGCGACAAATAGTTTTTAAAGTAACAAAATTGGATGTATCTAACGCAAACTACATCGAGTTGAAGTTGCCGGAAGGTGATTGTTCCAAACTTTTGGACTCTACTCAAACGTAATATATTAGGTTGGTGCAGATGTAACTTCCGTCACACTTGTTTGTTTATTTTTTGGACGTAATAAAAGTTTTTATAAAGTATATTTGTCTATCTGGAAGAGCGCCTCTTAGTATGGATTCGGGCCAAAGGGTTACGGCGGACCTCTACAAAGCCTAAATGAGCAGCGTGGACCAGGCGTTGCATCAAGGCATAAACACGGCGACTACAAAACTCCTCCACGACAACGCTCGACCGCACACCGCGAAGATCACACAGCAGAAAATCGAGGAATTGGGTTGGGAAGTTCTGTCACATCCGTCACTTTCAACCCGGACTTGGCCCCATCCGACTACCACTTGTTTCGGTCGATGCAGCACTCTTTAGCAGAAAAAAACCAAAAACCGCGAAGAAGTCGAAATCTGGGTGTCCAACTTCTTCGAGTCGCAGTTGGCCGAGTTCTTCGAAAACGGCATCCATTCCCTGCGTGGAAGATGGCAAAGAGTCATTGATAATGATAGTGAATATCTTTTGGATTGAGGTTCTGCATTATGGTTTTTATAATAAATTTTGTTTATGGTTCCAACGGAACTTTCATCTGTGCCAACCTAATAGAAGTCTGTCTTGAGTAACTCCACGCAGATGCTTGATGGATGCTGATGGAACAATTATGGTTGGTCATAAATCACAATCATTTTGAAACAGAAATTTAGCTTGTTACAACCCATTTGATCACAATCTGCTTTCTACTTGGGAACAATATTGCAAACTGTGTTTTCACCGCAGAATCCCCGATATTCTATTATTTGATTCTAGAAGTTTCACCATTCATTGTTCATTGCATTCTGGGGTGAGCTGTACCTTTTTAAACTTATGGAAACTTGGAGCAATATCTTGAGATCCGTTAGCACCATTTTTGAGTCAATACCATCTAGGTCATCCGGCTTACTTCAGTATTACAGAGTACAAACGAGTGGCTTCTCGAAATCGTTACAGTAATTGAGTACTTTCGGATATTTCTGATCTTATTTGTGGTGTAGCTATAATGCAACTTTAGATGTGTCGTCATCTTTTTCAACCTGCAATCCAAACCTCAAAAAGTCCTTCGTCCATCGAGTCTTACCGTTTCGAACAAAAAAGGATCGGCAATTAAACGCTCTCTGTCCAAATAAACAAGTTAATCACGATGTACGAAAACTTTTCTCTTTGCAATTTTAGATTTATGGTCATTATTTTCTAAGCTGTTCTCTTTGTTTTGTTCTTTGAAACGATTTTCCATCTCTTACACTTAAAAACAGCTTTTTGATGCATGACAGAAAAAAGGGTACAGAAAAGGTGTCTGATTTTTTTATTAATAACCTATTTTTTTGCTTTTCAAAGAAACACTGAACCAATTCAATTCATTCAAGGAAATTGGTGTTTGGTGCACTTTTAGAAACACGAATAGTACATAAATCTTGCACAAGAATAACCGGTATTGAATGGCAATTGTAAATGCATGTAGGATATAAGCAAGTTCTTCTTTTTCATCTTACCGCTGATGAGTTTCGAATGACGTTTTTTCGTTCGTCCTTGCGCAGTAGGTAAATTGTGACGATTCTGAAAAGTACTTTATGAAAAACAAACGAGAAGCTAAGCTAGTTATTAGTTACGTTAATAAAGATTAGATGAAAGACATCAAGTCAAACGATTGCAAGACTCACGCCTGATACAGGTGACTCCCAGTGTACAAAAGCAGATTTCCAAAGTAATAGATGAAATCGGAAAACATCGGAGCCCATGGCATAATTGTGATGAAAAGGAATGGAGCAAGTAGATAACAATAAGTGAATGGCAAATTGTTGGCCACGATCTGGAAAGATAGGTTGTGTTGCACTTTAGAAAAAACTCACTTGAGCAAAGAGGAAACGTTCGCTAGCATGATTGACGGTTTTTTTTGATTTCTGAAATTTTGTAGTTAGGGTTAAAAAGAAAAAGTTGAACAGTTTTGGAAGAAGTTTAAGTTCATTGCTCATTGTCAGGGCATTGAACTTCTGGAATTAAGAAATCACGGCAATTCGACTTACAATCATCTTGTAGATGAGAATAAAATCAAGCGAGATTGTTGCTGAAACAATCGTAAGACGAACATTAACTAAAATAGAGTTGTTTTAAAGTGAAAAGGAAATCCAACAAATGTCAGCAATCCACATCTTCGAGACGAATCCAAGAACATAAGGAATTGCGACTTGAAGCCATGGATATCTGCGCATTCGATGATAGTACATTCCACCAAATGATAGAGCAAGGAAACGGTTCAATGATAAGGCTGAAATGATATTATCTATAAATATAAAATGAACAGCTTGCTTATTTGCACCATGCTGGAAATGTAAATGAAAGGGTTTAAGAAAATTTGAAGCCATTGATAGATTTGATATACAAGACCATCACATCTCAAGGAAGGAATGCTGAAATTAGAGTTTTTGGCGGAATTCTTCAAAACAACTTACAAAGATTGAAATACACAGTAAAAGGCAAGTACAAGGAGAGCTGAAGAAGCCGCTCTAGTCAAGGAATCGGCGATTAATAGCATTGAGACGACTTTGAAAAGGAGGCGAGATCTCCAACAAAGCCAAGCACTCACAATGTTCGCGAAAACGGAAAGGATTGAGCACTAAACATTTTGTTTTAAGAAAACTGCTGAAACAATAATAATAATAAGTCCTTTTTCTCCGATTCATTCAATGATATTTACTTTGGCACTTCCTAGCATCAACCTTAGTTGGCCTGGCATCTCACTAACAATAAATCTAAGGTTGGTTCTTCTTTGGTTTAGAGAAAACCGTGGGAATAGCAAAAGCCAAGTTCTCTTTCTTCAGTGTTCAGTTCAGCCAAGTAATCGTACTCTGGCACCTTTCTACGTTTGATATTATTAGGTTATCCCATAAAAACCCAGAGATTTTTGTTTTGATCAGTACTCGCTCACAACGATTTGTATTCATTTTTTTTCTTTTTCATGCTAAAACTTTCTGCTTTCTTGCACTGAAATTCATTTTTTAGGGATCGACACGAGAACAGAGTTGCAGTCGATCGAATGAAGCCAACTCGAGAAGAAACTCCACGTCCAACTGCTCCAACGATTTTCAAGAGGGATTTCAGCGGCCAAAGCAGCACGTGAAATAAATTGATTTTATGGCTACATCGTTGGAACGAGTACTGGGATGGTTTCACAAATTCGTGACGGGCAACACGAGGATCAAACGGAAGAGGGAAGGCGGACCTTGGAAAGTGGATCGATCGATTCTGATTCTGAGACATCGATTCTCCTGCTAAATCTCGATGGATCAACCCGCAAATTGGCTAGACATTACTGTGAACGAATGACTGTGTGGCGATGGCTATGAAAAGTCGGAAGAAATTGGAGAAAACAACGCCAAAACCCATACAAAATGTCGGAAACAATCCAAGCCAAAAGAAAGGGGACATGCCACTACTTGTGGAGCGAATACCGGCATGGTCGGCTTCCTCTTTCAAACATCATCACTCACCATGCTTCAGTATTTAACTAATCGTTTGACACTTACAAAAAACTGCGTGAAAGTGAAGACATGATGCAGATCAGCATATCTATTCGTTTTGACAACAATCGCATTTACAGTGTTCATATTTGGAAGTTCGTAGAAGATTACAAGCAATGCACCTGAAAAAGAAGATTAGGTTCAAGTTTAGAAGACTTATTCGTTACTCAAGCTGTAAAACTTACCATTGATAATAAAAAATATCGATGAAACGGTGAGGATTTCCCTGAGCATTTGTGGAGTTGAGAGTTGATGCGCTGTGTTTGGATTCCTTTTCAAAGTGAATATAGCCATTGATGGATGTTTTTCAGCGTCCGAATGGCTTCGTCTCACTGGACGAATGTTTCTATCTTGTAAGACAGCCAAAGTTTGCCTATCATTGATTGATATTGTAAGTTTAAAATTCTATAAAGTTCAAAACACAAACAATAACTTGTAACTGTTTTTGAATGAATCTCAAAGCTGAAAACTGCAAGATTAGATGTCTCGAGTCAAACATTGCAATCAAGACTGTGATTTCTAAAATAGGCAAGAGGACAAGAAGTGCAAAGAAAAAAGTGTTCAATAAAAATAAGTTATTTCCGGTTTAGCTGGTCTCGAGTTTATGATTGTTTTGTGAAAGTCATTCTGAGCCAAACATTTCGATGAGTCTTAGTTTGACAAGAAGATATTGATAGTGTTCCGATTTTAAATTGTTCTAGACTTTGCTTTAACAAAAACATTACGTGACATTAAAAGTTCAAACTTTAATCCTCGTAGATTGTCTCACTCATTACTTAGGCTCAAAATCAAAAGAGAAACAGGGATTATCTTTAAAATGTGCAAGATCAAGCAAAAGAGTTACAGATAAGATTGTAGATTCAAAGAGTGTAGATTCAGAAGAAAGAATGTAGATTCAGAAGCTTTGATCAGGCATCTAACTTTGAAACCTTTAAAAGCCTGGGATATCGAACAAGAAAAAAACATACGATCAGCTTTTGAGAAGTTAAATGTTTGAAAAGGAGTTTTAAATGAGTTCAATCTGTCAGAGAAAATAGAGGATTACTAAAGATACATAAAGGTGTAATTAAACGGAAATTGGCTTTATGATAAAAAGGTTGTAAAGGTTGTAATTATTGAGATTGTTTTAAGAAATTTCTCCTTTTAATATCACTACAAACATTTTTCGTTTCAAACCTCAGACTGTAGTGTGGATTAGAAACTGTTTTGCACACATGGAGTTCGAGTAGTCTTGTAGCTGTCTGAGGAAAAGGGAAAACTTAGATTAAACCATCTATAAATCGAGAAGTAGCTATGCAAAAATGAATTCAGATAACACTTACAAAATAGCCTTTCTGATTTCTGATTGCGACTACATGAATTGGGTGAATTAAGTAAGTAGTTCAAGTTGACGTTACAAAAGAAATTCTGGTGATCATTTGTGCAATCATAGATAGAGAAAACCCTGTCAAGGGAATTGCCGTTTCTTAGATTTTCTCATTTCCTTGACTCACACAATTAGAAGCATTTTTTTTTTCTGTTTTGATAGTTTCCGGGTGATCGAGTGTTTTGCAAAATTACCTAGGAAAAAGTTTTGGAAATTTTGAGATGGTTTAATCCTTCAATGAACCACAAATGTGTGATTTGCTAATGTCAGATTTGCAAATCATTAATAAGCATGTAAAATTGCGGTGCCTTTTGTTCAAGAAGTTTGCACACTTTTCATTTCTCTTATTTATCAACTTAGGCTTCATTTTTGGCTTCATAGCTTCATTTGTCAGTTTGACGAACAATTTTGCAATTCTGTAATTTTTAAGCATCTTGTGGTACTATTTCTTTCTCATCTTTTTTAGCAAATAGATGCTGAAATGCGGTGTTAAGAACTCTTGATTCGTATATAGCTACAGTAATTTAAAATGATCAAGGAATAATATCTCTCACAAATTCTTGATAGGGTTGACTTCCCGAGTACATAAGCCAGTTTCCCAAGTAGTAACAAAAATAGGCTATACTTGTTAATGAATCCAGAAAACCAGGGATATGAAAGGATAAATGGCGTAAGTAAAAGTGAATGGTAGATTATTGGCCATGATCTGTAAGCGGAACTTGGTTTATTCAATTTGATCCACAAGTCAAGGAAAACCCATTTAATTAATAGTCTTAATAATTGATATAATTAATAGTCACCTTTGTTTTCTCTTATGTGCAAGATTACCGATATGAATCGATGCCTACTCTTCCTTGTGATTTTACGCTTCAACGATTTGCTCCAATTTCGAGAAACTGATTTACACAGGAACTGTGATTTCAAAAGGAATTTGATGTGCATTATTGACATTTTTAAAGTTCTAATTTCCTAAATTTAATTTTTCAAAGTTTGGCTACAAGTTTTAGGATGTTCATTTGCTTGCTGGCTCTTTTTTTGGTGGAAACGATTTCCAGCTTTTTTGCCTAAATCTTTGATTTAAAATGGCTGAACTGAACTGAATCTTTGAAATTCGAGCTGTGAATGCTTAAAAGCTTTGCTATCACAATTACTGTTAATTTTAGTATTGTCAGCAACAGATGAAATTGTGCACAATCAACTAGTAAGTGTCCAAAGAAAAGCAGTTCCAACTACTTTTTCCATAAATCGTATCCATTTGGCCTTGACTATTGTATGATTCCAAAAACTGGAACAATGATTACACAACAAATTCTTTGCGATATCATCAAGGATTATAAAGGAATCTCTTACAAACGGGGATTCTCGCAGAAAGTTTGGTTTCTCAAGTTAGTTTTCTTCGGGAAGATTTTGTAGAAAAGTAATGCTTTTATAATGATTTTAGTGACTGTAAACTTAATGGAAATTACTTAAACATAACAGTTGTAAAATGGGAGAAACCAAATCCACCAATAAAATTTGCGATCATTCGAGAACCGATTGCATGATTTGTCTCGTTTTATGGCCACTTTTGTACGTGAGTTTTTAAGAGATACTAAACAATTATCTAAGAAATCAAAAAAAATCTTTTCTTAATAAAATTAGTTTGAAGAACTAGTTTCAGAAAACTAGATCAATATGAGCAACGGAACATTCACCAATTTGCGGTGTGGATTGATTTCCTAATCACAAACTAAATATAGTTACGAATTGGAGCTCTTGTAAAATACCGAACCAAGAATATCAGCATAATATCCATTTAACCAGATCGCAATGGTAAGTAATAGGTATCCAGTTATGATGTGATAGGGTGACATGGTAGTTTGGATAGTAATCTAAATCGTGAATGGATCAATCAAAAAGTTAGCTTGAAAATGTGCAAACCACAATTGTTTGTGGGATCTTTGAATGGCTGTTTATGAGACGATCTATGCTGCATCACATGCCTTCATTTCACCGGTAAATGAGCAAAAACAAAGTCAAAAGAGTTCTCGAGCTAGGCTCTTTAGTTCGTGTGAATCTTTTTAACATTATATGCAATTTTCTGCTAAAAATTGAAAACAGGAACAATTAGTATTGTTGAATTGCAAAGAGCACGTACAGAGGTTTCAGTTTGAACCCGCTATATCCAAATTCTTGCCTAATACTTGCCATTCTGGTCCCCACAAGTCTTAAGCCAACAGTATGCTTGTCAAAAACACGCCGTTTGTGTGCAACTCTTGCTTTGATTCACTTTAGAAGATTCATAAGTACAAATTCTTAACTAAAATGGCGTGCTCCTTTGAGCCCAATTTAGCTAGAGATTAGATTATCAAGTCTCAAACCAGTTAAACGGAAGCTCAATGTACAGGGTGACCGCGAATTATAGCGACTCATTTCTGAGGGGCTAGCTCAGGGAGAACCCCATTAATCCGTATGAAATTTTTGGACGTGAATTTTGAGTATGTCTCCTGTGGCCAAGCCCATTTTCCAACTGATAGGTGCTTCTAGTATCTTTATATGACCTTACAAAGTTGAGAGTCGCGGTACACCTGGCGAAAAACCTAATTTCAGCTTTTGAGAAATCGCTTTTGAAGTTATTGAACGAATATGATCACATTTAAGACAGAAAAAGATCAAACAGATTAAACAGAAGATTAAACGCCTCAGAGAAGTTTTTCTGTCGGCGAATTTGATTAAACTGCGGCTTCCTAACAAAATGTGATTAGGAAGCTCACTCAAAAATTGAGAAAAAATCCAATGGCACCTTTTTTTGAAGAAATTATCGTTTTTTTCTTCTTGATTAGATCTTATTTATCAAAAAAAAAACATAAGGAATCTGTCACATTTAAAGAAAATACGATTTTTCAGACACCTGAAATGAGGTTTATTGCCAGGTGTGCCGCGACTCTCAACTTTCTAAGATCATATAAAGATTCTAGAAGCACCAATCAGTTGGAAAATGGGCTTGGCTACAGGAGACATACTCAATGCTCATGTCCAAAAATTTCATACGGATTAATGGGGTTCTCGCTGAGCTGGCCCCTCAGAAATGAGTCGCTATAATTCGCGGTCAGCACGTAGTTCTAAAGGTTCCAAATGAGTGATTGAAGCTTACACTTTTATCCTAGCTGCTGTACACCCAACCTGGGATTCTCGTCGGTATTCCCAGCAATCCACTACTTGATGCGATTCCTAAAACAAACTCCCAATTCTTGATCGTTTACATGGAAAGCGCTTATGCGGCAACAATGATCATGCTCGCTTCTCATTTTCTTTATCGGTATATCACAATGTGTAGGTGGGTGGCATATCTGACAACTTGGTTACTATAAAATATTTTAGAGACCAGTGGATGTTCTTATTTGAAACGGCGCACGGACTTTTCCTATCGGGTTCTGTGATGTTTTCATTAGCTTTTTTGTGGGGATTGATTTCTGGGATCTTTCTTGGTCCAACAACAGAGCGATCGAGGAAGGTTCTTGAAACTTTAATTTCGAACCAAGGCCATGTCTTTCAGCTGGACCCTATATTGAGGCTTCACTTCAATCGGACAACCCAAGAAAAGGTGGGCTGATAAACCGAGTTGGCTTCGCCTTCAGCTATTGGCAAAGCCATTGACATACCTAAGTTGGAGAGTTTTTGAAAGCATTTGTACATCATGCAAGTTAAAGTTTTCGGTGGTTTGGTTCCAGGTTTCAGGTTAATTATCAGAAGCTGACCAGGTAATTAAATTCTAAATATTGGGTTGGTGAATTGAAAACTGCGGGACTTTGAACTGAAATTTATTCAACATAAAACCATGAATTCATTCCAAATAATCTCCATTATTATTGACGACTTCTGCCCATTTTACAGGCAATTTGCGGATTCCTCTTTCGTAGTAGGATTTTGGTTTGTGTGTGAGACAAGTGTGAGACTCAAAAATGGGGGACTGGAGATGTCCAGTTTGAGCACTTTCTTCAAAAGAAACCCATTTTGGTGTCAATAGAAAAGTTGTAGAGAATCAAAAATTAGGCTTATAGCCAAATTTCCAAAAAGATACACTCAGTAGTTTCGCTTAAAATGCAGCTTTTGTGAAAATTCGTAAATTTGGCATTTCTTGAAAACCAGTTTTTGAATGGTTCTGAAAATTTGGCTATAAGCTTGATTTTTGATTCTCTACAACTTTTCCATTGACACCAAAATGGGATACTTGTGAAGAAAGTGCTCAAACTGTCACATATGACAATAGCCGGCAGTTTTCAATTCACCAATCCAATAGTTTCATAGAAGTAGTCATTTGGCTTTCGATAACCCAATCCCAATGAAATTTAGTTAGACTTGAACTGCTTAAAATGACAAACATTGTGAGGGGCAGTGGCAAACTAACACTCAAAATATCCCAAAATCCGATATTCATGGGAAGAAGATTATGCTGGTGGAATTCTAGAGGTTTGGTGTACTATGTGTTGGTGAATCCTATGCAGAACATCGATGCTGATCTCTACTCAAAAAAGTTGATAAGAGTTAGTGGCTCGTTGAAGAAATTGGGCATCAATTTGTCGGAGGTCCGTTTTTTGCAAGACAACGCAAAACCGCACACAGTGGTAGTAGGTTAGAATACAAGGCAAGACCTCCAGGGTTCGAATCCGTCAGCACCGAATGTTTTGCTTATTTAGGTTTAAATGGTTTGTGTGTTTCTTATCTCGTACAGAATTTGGTACACCACAAATACAGATAAGGAGCCCAGACCGCTCAGGTCATTTGTATATTGTATACACATAGATTTATATGTTAAAAATAGATGTTTTGTAAAAAAAATTAGCTAAAAACAACTCAAAACAGTCTGCTTTTAAGGTCTATTTGTGGTTTTTGAAACTCCTTACAAAACTTTAAACGCGTAAAACTTTTGACAGAGTGCTCCGTAGCAAAAAAGAAAAGCAGCATCATGATCAGCGTGAAATTCTGCGTCCAATGGTCGATGGCTCACGTCATTTGGCCAGCACATTTAGTTGACTTTCCCCTGTGAGCTATGAAAGACCATCCATCAATCGAGCTCATTGGTTCTGGTGGCTTTGGAAGTGTATTTCTATTGAAACAATATAATCCGTATGTTTTGAATCAGCTGTAAAGCGAAACTTGTTCTGTTTTTTTATCATTTCAGACCGATGGTGATGAAAGAAAACGATCATTGCCCAAACTCTTTCGATCAACAACAAGAGCTCAAAATACTAAAGGACTTAATGCATGACAATATTGTAAAGTATTTAGACCAACCGATCGATTTTGAATGGAAAAAGAATGGGAATCTGATATTTATGGAATATTGTGAGAGAGGGGCGTTGAAGAATGGTAGGTGCTGATTTTTAAAGCCATCTAGGATTGCAAAATATTTTGTTGAACTATTCTTTGCATCATTCTAAACTGATATTTCTATTAGGTTGAAGCATAAGTCTTTTCGTTTTTTTCGTACTTCTGTTAAAAAGTAACAAATTCACCAATTAATCTATAGTTTGCTCTATAAAAAAAGTGTTTCTTTGTTCAATTTGCATCTTTTTAAATGAATTTCGGTTCACTTTCAAGCAAATTCGAGAGTGAAAAACGCCTTTTTCGTAAAAATCTATAAAAAACTCTACGGAAAAATTGGCTGAATGAATTTCTCTGAAATTTTGGCGAAATATCAAACTTTTTTTTCTCTATCTTTTATCTATTGACACGAAGATAGGTTTTCTTTAGCTAAGGTGTCTAAACCGCATCATCGAGTTAGCCCTTTTTGAATACCCGACTTCATACTCTCAAGAAAATCCAGGCATAAAATATTTTTAAACCCGTTTTAATGTTATTTTGCAGAAAAATAATTGGTTTTTCTAATGAAAGCAACCGTAGTTTAATTGGGGCATTTGTTGGCTTGAAACGGCAGACGAAAAGGAACGAAAAGACTTTTGCATCAACCTAATATATTCTATTAGCTTGGTAAATATGAAAGGTTATTTTTTACAAAAAATATTGCCCTGTCGTTACGAAGAACATTCCCTGTCTAGGATTTTTCTCAATAATATGTCAAAATGTGCTCATGTTTTTTTTGCAAAAACATTTTTGTTTTGAACAATATTTGTATTGTTTCAGATCGGCAAAGATGGATAACCAAAAATTTAAAATCAGGGCCGCCATTTTCTTTGAATTCAAGTTAAACAAGAAAGCTACGGAATGCCATCAGAACATTTGTACTGTTTTTGGAGAAGCTACTCTTACTTACAAACAATGTTGTGTTTGGTACGGTCGCTTCAAAACGGGAAACGAGTCATTGGAAGACGCACCACATGGAAAGCCGCCGATTACTTTGGACGATCAGCTGTTACTGAACGAGGTCGACTTGGATCCATCGCAAAAGTGTAGAAAATTAGCAGAAAAGTTCGGATGCACTCATGTTACCATTTACACGTTCTTGGGAAATCATATCGAAGCGGGAAATGGCTCCCCCACGACCTCACTGATGCCCACAAAGTCACACGAGTCACCTTGAGCTCTGTTCTTCTACGTAAAGCTAGCCATCGTGACTTTTGGAAGTATTTTTTGACATCTGATGAGACTTGGCTTTCGTATGAAAATATTCAACTCTATGGACAGTGGCTGAGTTCGAAGCGGACCTCTCATTCTATCCCGAAGCCTCCGAAAAAGTTATGCTTTGTGTGTGGTGGAATGCTAAGGGATTGGCTCATTTGGAAATATTAGATAAAGGAGACACTGTTGACGGAAGACTTTATGCAGAACAAATGGGTCGAGTCGATCCAGCATTGAGGAAAAAGAGGATCGATCCATCGAAGGTCAGATTTCTTCACGACAATGCTAGGCCTCACATTTCAAAGATCGTCCACGAACAAATCGACGAGTTGAGCTGGAAACTTCTTCCACACCCACCATACAGCCCTGATCTAGCCCCATCGGATTACCATCTCTTTCGGTCAATGAAACAAGCAGTTTCTGGACAGCAGTTCAAACAAAAGCAGGACATCGAAAATTGGGTTGCCAACTATTTTGCCTCTAAAAATCTTTAATTTTACGAGGACGGTATTCGTGATTTGGGGCAACGTTGGAAAGAAGTTATTAATGCTTGTGGTGAATACATTTGATTTTGAAAGTGCTTAAATAAATTTTTCTGTTATGTTAAAAATGATCAAAAAAATAACCTTTCATATTTACCAAGCTAATATATTTTAGTAATCACAAACGTGCAAATCAACTATTCGATCGCTACAATTATTGCATGGGGTCGAGATATTTTCACATCTTTGGTTTATCTTAGTTTTAGTTTGTTTAGTTTGTTTAATGGTCTATGGTTCATGTGATTTGACCAGCCTATCCAGTTGTAAAGTAAAGCCCCTTATTAGTAAGTAAAGCTTTAATTTTACTCGAAATGATTTAAACATGAACTGTTTAATGAAACAATTTTCCTAAAACACAAATTAAAGTGCCCAATTCAATAAAGTACGTCGGATTTTGCTGTTTTCTTCAAACCAGTGTCTTATATTTTCCCCCATTTATCTCCTTGCTCCTCAATCCGTTCACTGACTCGACTAATTACTGTTATTTGCGCGTCGTT
This sequence comes from Mesorhabditis belari, assembly GCA_958450365.1. Taxonomy (NCBI): domain Eukaryota; kingdom Metazoa; phylum Nematoda; class Chromadorea; order Rhabditida; family Rhabditidae; genus Mesorhabditis; species Mesorhabditis belari. Next base: position 65,473 of record CAUEEP010000706.1, on the reverse strand, counting down.
GCGTTTTTTGACTGATCGACGGGAAAAACGTTTTTCTAGGAAAAGCCTGGAATTTTGTCGGTACTCTCACGAAGTTTCATTCATTCAAATCGTGATTTTTATTGCTTCATTTTCCAGGTTTCAAATCGAAAAAGGTGTAGGTTGCCTTTGTGAGATCAAAATTTGATTGTCTTTGTTGGTTTGATGATTGGTGAGGCGTCAATAAACATTTTTATTTCGGATTTCAACAATTCAGAAATTTTCTTGACTTCATATTCTGATCTTTAGGTTTTAGATTCAAAGTTCTGCTTTGTGCATAAGAATTCACCTGTTTTCGCTTTTGACAGATTTGCTCTTTTCTATGAATAGTTAGAGGCGGAAATGAAATAGGTTAACTGTTGAAATTTGAATCAAACTTTACTATTAGCTGATATTATTTTTTGTTATCATTGAAACATAGACAGTTTATAACAAAAATGAGTTTAACACGTACTGATCGGGGAATTGAGGTGGGAAACTAGAAAATGGGTCTAGGAATTCGTTTACCCCCACTTTTTCTAGGTATTTTCTTTGTAGCTTTGATGAGAAACGTTCAAAATTCAAAGATTCCACAAACAATTTTGGTTTGCACATTTTCAAGCTAACTTTCTGATTGATCCATTCACGATTTAGATTACTATCCAAACTACCATGTTACCCTATCACATCATGACTGGATATCTATTACTTACCATTGCGATCTGGTTAAATGGATTGCTAATATTCTTGGTTCGGTATTATACAAGAGCTCCAATTGGTAACTATAAATATTTTCTGGTTGGAATGGCTATTTATGAGACGATCTATGCTGCGTCATATGCCTTCATTTCACCGGTAAATGTGCAAAAACAGAGCCAAAAGAGTTCTAGGTTCTTTAGTTCGTGTAAATCTTTGTAATATTATATTTTCTGCTAAAAATTGAAAACAGGAACGATTAGTATTGTTGAATTGCAAAGAGCACGTACAAAGGTTTCAGTTTGAACCCGCTAGATCCAAATTCTTGTCTAGTACTTGCCATTCTGGTTGCCACAAGTCTTAAGCCAACAGTATGCTTGTCAAAAACACACCGTTTGTGTGCAATTCTTGCTTTTATTCGCTCTAGAAGATTCATAAGTATAAATTCTTTACTAAAATGGCGTGCTCCTTTGAGCCCAATTTAGCTAGAGATTAGATTATCAAGTCTCAAACAACACAAGCTCAATGTACAGGGTGACCGCGAATGATCGCGACTCACTTCTGAGGGTCTAGCTCAGCGAGAACCTAATTAATCCGTATGGAATTTTTGGGACGTGAGTATTGAGTCGCCTGTGGCCGAGATTATCGTTTTTTTCTTCTTGATTTGATGTTATTTATCGAAAAAAAACATAAAAAATCTGTCACATTTTAAGAAAAAACGATTTCTCAAAAACCTAAGTTTTTCGCCCGGTGTACCGCGACTCTCAACTTTGTAAGGTCATATAAAGATTCTAGAAGCACCAATCAGTTGGAAAATGGGCTTGGCCACAGGAGACATACTCAAAGCTCATGTCCAAAAATTTCATACGGATTAATGGGGTTCTCGCTGAGCTGGCCCCTCAGAAATGAGTCGCTATAATTCGCGGTCAGCACGTAGTTCTAAAGGTTCCAAATGAGTGATTGAAGCTTACACTTTTATCCTAGCTGCTGTACACCCAACCTGGGATTCTCGTCGGTATTCCCAGCAATCCACTACTTGATGCGATTCCTAAAAAAAACTCCCAGTTCTTGATTATTTACATGGAAAGCACTTATGCGGCAACAATGATCATGCTCGCTTCTCATTTTCTTTATCGGTATATCACAATGTGTAGGTGCGTGGCATAGCTGACAACTTGGTTACTGTAAAATATTTTAGAGACCAGTGGATGTTCTTATTTGAAACGGTGCACGGACTTTTCCTATCGGGTTCTGTGATGTTTTCATTAGCTTTCTTGTGGGGATTGATTTCTTGGGTCTTTCTTAGTCCAACAACAGAGCGATCGAGGAAGGTTCTTGAAGCTTTAATTTCGAACCAAGGCCATGTCTTTCAGCTGGACCCTATATTGAGGCTTCACTTCAATCGGACAACCAAAGAAACAGCATACACGTTAGTCGAATATTGGGTGAGTTGGGTTTTAGATTGGAGCGTGGCAGTTTGGAAGGGCCTAGAATTGAGGCTGATTCTCCCTAAAACTAAATCGTTGGCAGTTGGGTGTAGCAATATAATTGTTGATGAATTCATTTCATTTCAAAATGATTAAAGTAAATCGGTTAATCGTTAATTTATCGGGTACTAGCAAATGAAATCAACGTTCCATTTCATTTCATTGACACAGGGATTCTTCTTTTGCTTTTAATTGATACAAAAAGAAGATTTTACCTGTAGATAGCTGTAAATTTGTACCTGGGGTTTTCGGGATCGGAGAATCGATTGGAGCTATTCATTTTATTAAGTCTACCAAGTGGGTTTAATTAGTTTAAACTTTTAGAGGAACTTGGAAATTTATTAGCCTATCTTGGAGAGGAGATTCGCAGCTTTCAAACAATTTGGTTTTAGTTAGAATCAGGAATCGGTCCTAATTTCGATCCCTCTTTTAAGTACTGAAGGATTAACCCTAAAGTTAGATGTCCTACTTGTCGCAAAGTCCTACTTGTTAGATGTTACTTGTCATAGAATTTACTTTCCTCAGGACATCGAAACCGGAGCATTCGTTCCGTCGACCTGGATTGCTCTGGCGCTCATCGCTGCAATAACGGCAACATGTTTTGGCTGTATTTTCTATTGTGGCTATTACACTTATGCAATGATGACTTCCCATCAATTTCATCTGAGTCGTCAATTGGAACTCTTGCAAAAGCAGCTCTTTCGTAGTCTGATCGTTTTGGTGGGTTTCACTTAATGCTATTTTTCTAACTAACAAATTTCCAGACTCTGGTACCTGTGATTACTATTTATTTACCGGCAATTTGTGTGTTTTTTGCACCCGCCTTGGGGATTGGAGTTGGCGATTTGGCGATGATAACTCCACTTGGTGGCTCGTTAAATCCATTGATTGATCCAATCGTGATTATCTATTTTATTGGTAAGTGTAGGCTATCCGTTTAAACTGTATTGAAGAATTTGATTGTGAACCTGACCACAAATAAGAACTCGTGAAGTATTTAGGTTAGTAAAGTAAATAGATCCAAACTAGAACTATATCTGTTCTTGTGGGTTTTTGCTTCAGGTACTACATACTTATTTTCCTTGCTAACAGATCTATTATCAATTTTCTCAGCCTTGTTTATTATAACATAACTCCAGACTTTTCAGGTGACTATCGTCGAGGTGCTCAGTATATTTTATTTGGAAAAACGTCAACGATTAGACCTACTCAATCCTCTCCATTAGATACAGAATCTTTAGAAAGAAGCGGAAAATTGGCACCAATTTCTCCTTTAGCTTTATCAGACCAAAGATCTACAAAAGCCTATATTGCCACATGATAATAAAGGTTTGATCAAGCTTGATGCCAGATGCCAATGCAATGTTTTTAAGTGAAATCTTTATACAATTTATTGTACAAATCTCTTTGTCTTTATAAAATTTATTAAAGATCGTTGAAAATTTGGTGCCTATTTATCGGTGATTAATACTTATTTCATAGAAATCACAGATAGTCACAGATCATAGAATCACAGATATCTAGTAACCGTAAGCTTTTCCGGCGACGCAAAAACCGCCCCGTTCTTGGCCGAGATTTAAGCAGCAGTTGTTCAGCTGTCCGACCTGCAAAATAATTAGCCATAATTCAAAATTAGTTGGTAAATAAAGTGTTTGTTGGTTTCAAAGCTTTAGATAACTCACTGTGCAACTCCGATTGCAGGTGGGCTGATAAACCGAGTTGGCTTCGCCTTCAGCTATTGGCAAAGCCATTGACATACCTAAGTTGGAGAGTTTTTGAAAGCATTTGTACATCATACAAGTTAAAGTTTTCGGTGGTTTGGTTCCAGGTTTCAGGTTAATTATCAGGAGCTGACCAAGTAATTAAATGCCTAATCTAAATATTGGGTTGGTGCCCATGTTGGGGCCACAAGAAAAGTTGTAGAGACTCAAAAATTAGGCTTATAGCCAAATTTCCAAAAAGATACACTTAGTAGTTTCGCTTAAAATGCAGCTTTTGTGAAAATTCGTAAATTTGGCATTTCTTGAAAACCAGTTTTTGAATCGTTCTGAAAATTTGGATATAAGCTTGATTTTTGATTCTCTACAACTTTTCCATTGACACCAAAATGGGTTTCTTTTGAAGAAAGTGCTCAAACTGTTACATATGAAAATAGCCGGCAGTTTTCAATTCACCAATCCAATAGTTTCATAGAAGTAGTCATTTGACTTTCGATAACCCAATCCCAATGAAATTTAGTTAGACTTGAACTGCTTAAAATGACAAACATTGTGAGGAGCAGTGGCAAACTAATCGATCAACGAGAGTGCGATGAGGAAAATCGATGTAAATCGATTTTGGTGTTTCTAAATTATTTAAACTATGCCAAGATTCAGAAAAGAAAGTTTTTAATGACCAAAAACAAGGTCGAACTTTGATTAAATATAATAACACTGAAACAGTGTAATCAAGACAAATAAGTATCATTTTATCAGATTTTATCTATTTTATAGACTAAAAAAATATTAGAGAGATATCGGATCCCAAGAAAGCCCAACAAAATGGATCTGATCATGGCTCTATTTCATTCTAATCTCTGCGCTTTTCTTACAACTCCACCTCTTTTTCCCTCATTTTTCCGAATTTCGCGTCAGTTGTCCAAATTTTTAGCTCACATGGAAAGATAAGAAACTGTAAGCATCTTGAAATAGATTAATCAAAGTTGAAAGAAATGAATCTGAGATTGAAAGGCAATGATACCGAAACGAGCCTGTCAAAACTATAGACTTACAAGGGAAGGATGATTGGGTTCCATGGACTATGATATATAGACCATTTTTCCGATGATATCTAGACCATTCGACGCAGAATTTTACGCTGATTCCAATGGTGTAAAAATTAGCTGCCAAATGGTGCGTAATCACCGCCAAACTGATATAAAAGTATTGAGCCTCTCTTTTTAAGCTGATTTTTTTAACGCAAATGTTTTATCGGTGGCAGAGTGGTTGTACAGCAAGCTGAGGCTCAAGAGTTCGAACCGTCTCATTTCTTTTTCTTTTTTCAACTCATAATTGTGATTTTTCTTATCTTTTTTCCCCTTTTTTGAAATAGTGAATATTTCTCTTCGTTATTTTCATTCCTACCGAACTTTTGATATGCTTATTTGTATGAAATTTTGAGTTTGCATCACTTTTTATTGTGTAGTCATTTTGTATTGTTGATTTGTGATAAATTTGCATTTATACGTTTTAATTTGTTTTATTTATTTAGTAATTCAGCAACTAATTTTTACATCATTGGAATCAGCGTAAAATTCTGCGTCGAATGGTCTATATATTATCGGAAAAGGCCACGGGGCCTAATCATCATTTTCTTGTTAGTTTTTATGGCATTTCCCATCCGTATCAATCTTCTCTTTGTTTGAATGACGTTTGAATCTTTGCTGGTCATCGAAATACCAAAAACAGCTAAGCAAACATTGTCTATTTTCAAACGATCAGATCTTTTATGAGCAAAACCTTTAAACCCACGCATATCGCTTTGAACTGAAAGATAGAAAAACTGGGCCTATCATATGATTTGTTACGAGTTAAATATTTGAAGAGCTGTGTGATTCAAAATATAAAAGTCTTGCGGGAAACGGGAGGATCATAATTTGTTTGTTAACTTCACAATGCGAACTCTTTTCGTTCTCGCCATTTGCCTTGCCGTTGTTTTAGCTAAAAAGGTTTGTAAAGCTGGAAAAGTTCGAATTATAAATACTGTGCTTTTTAGGCTGACAAGCACTCTCATGGAAAATCGAGTGAATCAGTGAGTTAAAGGCCATAATTTAAAAATTCTTTCATTGTTTAAAGCAATTTTTGAAAAGTTGTGTGAAATATAAAAGTCTTGCGGAAAACGGGAGGATCTACGGTGTGAAAAATACCCTTATAATAATAAGCCGTGCCCTATTACTCCCCTAAAAGGCTACCTACTCCACCTTCTAAACCATGCTCTAGTAAAGTGTCTTATTACAGTACTCCAACTACCACACTCAATTTTTTAACCCATGTCCAGCACAGTACTACCAGATCTTAAAACGCATCGTATTACCGTACTTCCATTGCCTTAATCGTGCCGATACCATACTCTTATAATATTAAGCCGTGCCCTATTACTGCCCTAACTTACTCCCACTTCTTAGCACGTATTATAACTTCAATATTATACTCGAATGTACATAGTAGCATTGTGGTCACCCTAAACAGCTACAATAATATGTAAGCTATGTATAGGATGTTCAATATTTATGGGAACCAGTAGATTACCGTATTCTCTCTAATAGTAGTGCACCCCGCTGAGCCGAGTTGATGACTATTTTACGGTTTTCACAGAAGCTCAACACTCTAATCCCCCACAAGATCTCATCGTCAGCTACATTTTCCGACCCCACATCGATAGGTTTTGATAAGCGGTTTTCGAAATTTCGAGCATTTCGAGATTTCGAGCAATTTAGGCGAAGCTTAGGGAACTAGAGAGAATAGGGTACTAGGTTTAGAGCTCATTTTGTACAAGTTTAATGCTAAAAAGGAAACACACTTATCGATACGTCCAATGTTAACAATTTTAAGTCGCTCTTTTCAAAATTCTTGCCTTTTGCGCTGTTGCTTGTCTAGAAACCCCTGTGGAAAGCGTCTACTGTGGCATAAATTCGGCGATCGGATAAATTGAATTTGTCACACACTCTCGTTAAGCTTTCTTGGAAGGACCAAAACTGAAATTTGATTTTCACATTTTTAATGTCCCGTAGATTCAAAAACTGTTAAATAGTCAAGACTTTCTCATCATTAAACAAGAGCAACTGGGTGAAATTTGGTGATCGTATTCCGATAAGTCGATTTCTGAAATATCAAATTTAGTAAACTGTAAAAATAATCTAAAAGTTGAGTTTGTTCCAACTCCTATGCAATGCTTTCTTGACCTTTTTTTTTCATAAACCAATTTTGAGAGCGCTAAACGCCCTGCGAGTTCAAAAGTTTCCATAAATATTGAACACCTTTACTTACTAAAAGGGACTTTGCTTTACAACTGGATAGGCTGGCCAAATCACATGAGCTCAGCGTGATTTTTCTTGCTTCATTTTCCTGGTTTCAAATCGAAAAAGGTTTTGGTTGCCTTTGTGAGATCAAAATTTGATTGTCTTTGTTGGTTTGATGATTGGTGAGGCGTCAATAAACATTTTGATTTCGGATTTCAACAATTCAGAAATTTTCTTGACTTCATATTCTGATCTTTAGGTTTTAGATTCAAAGTTCTGCTTTGTGCATAAAAATTCACCTGTTTTCGCTTTTGACAGATTTGCTCTTTTCTATGAATAGTTAGAGGCGGAAATGAAATAGGTTAACTGTCGAAATTTGAATCAAACTTTACTATTAGCTAATATTATTTTTTGTTATCATTGAGTCATAGACAGTTTATAACAAAAATGAGTTTAACACGTACTGATCGGAGAATTGAGGTGGGAAACTAGAAAATGGGTCTAGGAATTCGTTTACCCCCACTTTTTCTAGGTATTTTCTTTGTAGTTTTGATGAGAAACGTTCAAAATTCAAAGATTCCACAAACAATTGTGGTTTGCAATTATGCAATTTTCTGCTAAAAATTGAAAACAGGAACGATTAGTATTGTTGAATTGCAAAGAGCACGTATAAAGGTTTCAGTTTGAATCCGCCAGATCCAAATTCTTGTCTAGTACTTGCCAACCTTGTGGCCACAAGTCTTAAGCCAACACTATGCTTGTCAAAAACACACCGTTTGTGTGCAATTCTTGCTTTGATCTGCTCTAGAAGATTCATAAGTACAAATTCTTTATTAAAATGGCGTGCTCCTTTGAGCTCAATTTAGCTAGAGATTAGATTATCAAGTCTCAAACAAGTTAAACACAAGCTCAATGTACAGGGTGACCGCGAATTATAGCGACTCCCTTCTGAGGGTCTAGCTCAGCGAGAACTCAATGAATCCGTATGAAATTTCTCGACCTGAGTTTTGTACAGAAAAGGTGTGTGACCTCTAATTTTTTGCTTTTCAAAGAAACACCAAATCAATTCAATGCATTCAAGGAAATTGGCGTTTGATGCACTTTTAAAAACACGAATAGTACATAAATCCTGCGCAAGAATAACCGGTACTGAATGGCAATTGTAAAGGCCTGTAGGATATAAGCAAGTGCTTCTTTTTCATGTTACCACTGATGAGTTTCGAATGATGTTTTTTCGTTCATCTTTGCGAAGTAGGTAAATTGTGACGATTCTGAAAAGTACTTTATGATAAACAAACGAGAAGTTAAGCTAGTTATTAGTTACGCTAATAAAGATTAGTTGAAAGACAACAAGTCAAACGATTGCAAGACTCACGCCTGATAGAGGTGACTCCCAGAGTACAAAAGCAGATTTCCAAAGTAATAGATGAAATCGGAAACCATCGGAGCCCAAGGCATAAATGTGGTGAAAAGGAATGGAGCAAGGAGATAACAATAAGTGAATGGGAAATTGTTGGCCATGATCTGGAAAGATAGGTTATGTTGCACTTTAAAAAAAATTTACTTGAGCAAAGAGGAATCGTTCGCTAGCATGGTTGACGGTTTTTTTGATTTCTGAAATTTTTTAGTTGGTGTTAAAAAGAACAAGTTGAACATGGAATTAAGAAATCACGGCAATTCGACTTACAATCATCTTGTAGATGAGAATAAAATCAAGCGAGATTGTCGCTGAAACAATCGTAAGACGAACATTAACTAAAATATAGTTATTTTATAGTGAAATGAAAATCCAACAAATGGCAGCAATCCACTTCCTCGAGACAAATCCAAAAACATAAGGAATTGCGACTTGAAGCCATGGATATCTGCGCATGCGATGATAGTACATTCCACCAAATGAGAGAGCAAGGAAACGGTTCAATGATAAGGCTGAAATAATAATATCTATAAATATAAAATGAACGGCTTGCTTATTTGCACCATGTTAGAAATGTAAAGGAAAGGATTTAAGAAAATTTGAAGCCATTGATAGATTTGATATATAAGACCATCACATTTCAAGGAAGGAATGCTGAAATTAGTATTTTTGGAGGAATCCTTCAAAACAACTTACAAAGATTGAAATTCACAGTAAAAGGCAAAGACAAGGAGAGCTGAAGAAACCGCTCTAGTCAAGGAATCAGCGATTAATAGCATTGAGACGACTTTGAAAAGGAGACGAGATCTCCAACAAAGCCAAGCACTCACAATGTTGGCGAAAACGGAAATGATTGAGCACTAAACATTTTGTTTTAAGAAAACTGCTGAAACAGTAAAAAGAACAAATTCTTTTTCTCCAATTCATTCAATGATATTTACTTTGGCACTTCCACCTCAACCTTAGTTAGCCTGGCATCTAACCAACAATAAGTCTAAGGTTGGTTCTTCTTTGGTTTAGAGAAAACGGCTGGAATAGCAAAAGCCAAGTTCTCTTTCTTCAGTGTTCAGTTCAGCCAAGTAATCGTACTCTGGCACCTTTGTACGTTTGATATTATTAGGTTGTCTCATAAAAGCCCAGAGATTTTTTGTTTTGATCCGTACTCGCTCACAACGTTTGGTATTCATTTTTTTTCTTTTTCATGCTAAAACTTTCTGCTTTCTTGCACTAACATTCATTTTTAGGTATCAACACGAGAAGAGAGTTGCAGTCGATCGAATGAAGCCAACTCAAGAAGAAATCCACGTCCAACTGCTCCAATCATTTTCAAGAGGGTTTTCAGCGACCAAAGCAGCACGAGAACTCAATAAATTTTATGGCAACATTGTTGGAACGAGTATTGGAATGGTTTCACAAATTCATGACGGGCAACACGAGGATCAAACGGAAGAGGGGAGGCGGACCTTGGAAAGTGGATCGATCGATTCTGAGACACCGTCTCCTGCCTCGATGGATCAACCCGCAAATTGGCTAGACTGGTCGGTCGGCTTCCTCTTTCAAAGATCATCACTCACCATGCTTCAGGATGTAAATAATCTTTTGGCACTTACAAAAAGCTGCGTGAAAGTGAAGACATGATGCAGATCAGCAAATCTATCCGTTTTGACAACAATCGCATTTACAGTGTTCATATTTGGAAGTATGTAGAAAATTACAAGCAATGCGCCTGAAAAAGAAGATTAGATTCAAGTTTAGAAGACTTATTCGTTACTCAAGCTGTAAAACTTACCATTGATGGCAAAAAATATCGATGAAACGGTGAGGATTTCCCTGAGCATTTGTGGAGTTGAGAGTTGATGCGCCGTAGCCATTGGGGGATTTTTGTCATCGTCCCAATGGCTTCGCCTCACTGGGTGAATGTTTCTATCTGGTAAGACAGCCAGAGTTTGCCTATCATTGATTGATATTGTAAGTTTAAAATTCTATAAAGTTCAAAATATAAACAATAACTTGTAACTGTTTTTGAATGAATCTCAAAACTGAAAACTGCAAAAGTAGATGTCTCGAGTCAAACATTGCAATCCAGACTATGATTTCTAAAGTAGGCAAAAGGACAAGAAAGATTGGTGGTTCGAATGGGTGCAAAGAACAAAGTGACCAATAAAAATAGGTTATTTCCGGTTTAGCTGGTCTCGAGTTTATGAATGTCTTGTGAAAGTCATTCAAAGCCAAAGATTTAGATGAGTCTTAGTTTGACAAGAAGATATTGATAGTGTTCCGATTTTAAAATGTTCTAGACTTTGCTTTAACAAAAACATTAAATGACATTAAAAGTTTAAACTTTAAGCCTCTTCAATTGTCTCAATCATTACTTAGGTTCAAAATCAAAAAAGAAACAGGGAACCTCTTTAAAATATGCAAGATCAAGCAAAAGAGTTACAGATAAGACGAAATCGGACAAAGAGTGTAGATTCAAAGCTTTGATCAGGCATCTAACTTTGAAACCTTTAAAACCCTGGAATATCGAACAGGAAAGAACATACGATCAGGAGTTAAATGTTTGAAAAGAAGTTTTAAATGAGCTCAATCTGCCAGGGAAAATAGAGGCTTACTAAAGATAATAAAAACGCTTGATAATAAAAACTTTGTAAAGGTTGTAACTATTGAGATTGTTTTAAGAAATTTCTCTTTTTAATGTCACGACAAACACTTTTCGTTTCAAAACTGTAGTGAGGATTAGAAACTTTTTTGCTTCAAGTTCAAGAGTTCAAGTAGTCTTGTAGCTTTCTGAGGGAAAGGAAAAACCTAGATTAAGCCATCTATAAATCGATAAGTAACTATGCAAAAATAAATTCGAAGAACACTTACAAAATAGCCTTTCCGATTTCTGATTGCGACTACATGAATTAGGCGAATTAGGTAAGTATTAGGTTGGCAACTTAATAATGACGCGTCACTACTTAACATGTTTTTTGTAATTTCAAGCGCCGTTTCTTCCCTCTTTTTTGCATATATACAAAGTAAAAGATATCTGCATAAATAACATTTAGTGCTGCAAATTTCATCATTCGCTTTTTGGCAAAAAATGGAGGACAAAAAATTCCGTATTCGAGCTGCATTGTTCTACGATTTTAAACAAGGAAAATCACCAGCTGAATCTCTTCGCACGATCATCACTGTTTTTGGGGAGGAAAGTATACACATTCGGCAATGTCAACGATGGTTTCAAAGATTCCAAGGCGGCGATGAAAGCCTCGTAGACGAGCCACACCAAGGACATCCTCCAGAAGTGGTCGACGATGACTTGCTCGCCTTAATTGAAGATTGCCCAACACTCGCCGTTCGTGAGTTGGCAGAAATATTTGAAGTATCCCATACGACAATCAAAAACTATTTACACAAACTTGGGAAAAGAATCGAGTTGAAAAATGGGTTCCTCACGAACTGACCCAAAGCAACAAAATGTCGCCTCAATTTTGTTACAAAATTGTAAATCAAACGACTTTTTCACAGGGTTTTGACTTCTGACGAAACGTGGATCAACTACGAGAACGTTAAGCGCAAAAATCAATGGCTATCTGCTGGGCAGACCCCTCAAACCACTCCCAAACCTGATATCCATGGGAAGAAGATAATGCTCTGTTGCTGGTGGAACTTCAAGGGATTGGTGCATTGTGAAGTGCTGAAACCTGGCCAAACCGTCGATGCTGATCTTTATTCGAAGCAATTAATGAGAGTTAACGAGTCTTTGAAGAAATTGGGGCTCAAACCGGAGAGAGTCAGATTTTTACACGACAACGCAAAACCTCACACTGCAAAGATCACTTATAAGAAAATCGAGAAACTTGGCTGGAAAGTTTTGCCCCACGCGTCTTATTCACCTGATCTGGTTCCTTCAAATTACTTTTTGTTTCGGTCGCTGAAGCACTTTTTAGAGGGAGAAAAGTTCGATGATCATGCTCAGGTCATAAAAGCAGTGAATGACTACTTCGCCTCAAAAACTCCCAAGTTCTTCGAGGATGGAATCCGGGATTTGCGCAGAAGATGGGAAGAAGTCATAGATACTAATGGAGAATACCTTTCGAATTGAAAGCTCTTCTTTTGTGTTTTTTTGAAATAAATGATTTGTTACATAAACGCGTCATTATTAAGTTGCCAACCTAATAGTTGACGTTACAAAAGAAATTCTGGTAATCATTTGTGCAATCATCGATAGTGAAAACTTCTCAAGGGAATTGCCGTTTCTTAAGTAGTCTTGTAGCTGTCTGAGGAAAAGGGAAAACCTATATTAAGCCATCTATAAATCGATAAGTAACTATGCAAAAATAAATTCGAATTTGGCTTCCTAAGCCTCAGAGCTTCATTTGTCAGTTTAACGAACAATTTTGCCTCGTTCAACTTGCCTTTCTGTAATTTTTAAGCATCTTACTGCAGTAAGACTGAATTTTTGCGAAACTGAATTTTTGGCAAAACTGAATTTTTGAAATTTGAGCTGTGAATGCTTAAAGGCGTTGCTATCACAATTACTGTTAATTTTAGAATTGTCAGCAACAAATGAAATTGTGCACAATCAACTAGTAAGTGTTCAAAAAAAAGCAGCTCCAACTAATTTTTTTCATAAATCGTATCCATTTGGCCTTGACTATTGTATGATTCCAAAAACTGGAACAATGATTACACAACAAATTCTTTGCGATATCATGAAGGATTATAAAGGGATCTCTTACAAACGGGAATTCTCGCAGAAAGTTTGGTTTCTCAAGTTGGTTTTCTTCGGGAAGATGTTGAAGAAAAGTTTTATATTCATTTTAGTGACTGTAAACTTAATGGAAATTACTTAAACACATCAGTTGTAAAATGGGAGAAACCAAATCCACCAATAAAATTTGCGATCATTCGAGAACCGATTGAACGCTTTGTCTCGTTTTATGGTCACTTTTGTACGTGAGTTTTTAAGAGATACTAAAAAATGATCTAAGAAATACAAAAAACAGATATTTTCTTATTAAAATTCGTTTAAAGAACTAGTTTCCGAAAGATATCGAAAAGGAAAGAACATACGATCAGAAGAATTACAACCTTTTTATTATAAAGCCAATCCCCGTTTAATTACACCTTTATGTATCTTTAGTAACCCTCGATTTTCGCTGACAGATTGAGCTTATTTAAAACTCCTTTTCAAACATTTAACTTCTGATCGTATGTTCTTTCCTTCAAGATATTCAGAAAGAGCAACGGAACATTCACCAATTTGCTGTGTGGATTGATTTTCTAATGTTACCCTATCACATCATGAGTGGATATCTATTATTTACCATTGCGATCTGGTTAAATGGATTGCTGATATTCTTGGTTCGGTATTTGATTTCCTAATCACAAACTATTTATCGTTACCAATTGGAGCTCTTGTATAATACCGAACCAAGAATATCAGCAATCCATTTAACCAGATCGCAATGGTAAGTAATAGATATCCACTCATGACGTGATAGGGTAACATGGTAGTTTGGATAGTAACCTAAATCGTGAATGGATCAATCAAAAGGTTAGCTTGAAAATGCGCAAAACACAATTGTTTGTGGAATTTTTGAACTTTGAACGTTTCCCATCAAACCAGGAAAGACAATCAAATTTTAATCTCACAAAGACAATCCAAACTTTTTGCGATTTGAAACGAGGAAAATGAAGCAAGAAAAATCACGCTGAGCTCATGTGATTTGGCCAGCCTATCCAGTTGTAAAGTAAAGTCCCTTTTAGTAAGTAAAGCTTTAATTTTACTCGAAATGATTTAAACATGAACTGTTTAATGAAACAATTCTTCTAAACCACAATTTAAAGTGCTCAATTCAATAAAGTACGTCGGGTTTTGCTGTTTTCTTTTCTTCAAACGAGTGTCTGATATTTTTCCCCATTTATCTCCTTGTTCCTCAATTGGTTCACTCACTCGACTAATTACTGTTATTTGCGCGTCGTTGCGTTTTTTGACTGATCAAGGGAAAAAACTTTTTTCTAGGAAAAGCTTAGAATTTTGTCGGTACTCTCACGGAGTTTAATTCATTGAAATAGTGATTTTTATTGCTTCATTTTCCTGAGTTCAAATCGAAAAAGGTTTTGATTGTCTTTGTGAGATCAAAATTTGATTGTCTTTGTTGGTTTGATGATTGGTGAGGTATCAATAAACTTTGAGCACTTTAAATTGTGGTTTAGAAGAATTGTTCATTAAACAGTTCAGGTTTAAATCATTTCGAGCAAAGTCAAAGCTTTACTTACTAAAAAGGACTTTACTTTACAACTGGATAGGCTGGCCAAATCAGCTCAGGGTGATCTTTCTTGCTTCATTTTCCTCGTTTCAAATCGCAAAAAGTTTGGATTGTCTTTGTGAGATCAAAATTTGATTGTCTTTGTTGGTTTGATGTTTGGTGAAGCGTCAATTAACATTTTGATTTCGGATTTCAACAATTCAGAAATTGCTTTTCATGGCATCATAGTTTGATCTTCAGATTTTAAATTCAAAGTTCTGCTTTGTGCATAAAAATTCACCTGTTTTCGCTTTTGATAGATTTGCTCTTTCCTATCAATAGTTAAAGGCGGAAATGAAATAGGTTAACTGTTGGAATTTGAATTAAACTTTACTATTAGCTAATATTATTTTTTGTTAGATATTCTCTCCATTAGATACAGACTCATTAGAAAGAAGCACAAAATTGGCACCACTTTCTACTTTAACTTTACCAGATCAAAGATCTACAGAAGCCTATATTGCCGCAGGATAATAAAGATTTGATCAGGCTTGATGCCAGATGCCAATCCAATGTCTTTAAGTGAAATCTTTATACAATTTATTGTACAAATCTCTTTGTCTTTATAAAATTTATTAAATGAAATAGGTTAACTGATGAAATTTGAATTAAACTTTACTATTAGCTAATATTATTTTTTGTTATCATTGAGTCATAGACAGTTTCTAACAAAAATGAGTTTAACACGTGCTGATCGGAAAATTGAGGTGGGAAACTAGAAAATGGGTCTAGGAATTCGTTTACCCCCACTTTTTCTAAGTATTTTCTTTGTAGCTTAGATGGGAAACGTTCAAAGTTCAAAAATCCCACAAACAATTGTGTTTTGCGCATTTTCAAGCTAACCTTTTGATTGATCCATTCACAATTTAGGTTACTATCCAAACTACCATGCTACCCTATCACATCATGAGTGGATATCTATTACTTACCATTGCGATCTGGTTAAATGGATTGCTGATATTCTTGGTTCGGTATTATACAAGAGCTCCAATTGGTAACTATAAATATTTTCTGGTTGGAATGGCTGTTTATGAGACGATCTATGCTGCATCACATGCCTTCATTTCACCGGTAAATGAGCAAAAACAAAGCCAAAAGAGTTCTCGAGCTAGGCTCTTTAGTTCATGTGAATCTTTGTAATATTATATGCAATTTTCTGCTAAAAATTGAAAACAGGAACGATTAGTATTGTTGAATTGCAAAGAGCACGTATAAAGGTTTCAGTTTGAATCCGCCAGATCCAAATTCTTGCCTAGTACTTGCCATTCTGATGGCCACAAGTCTTAAGCCAACACTATGCTTGTCAAAAACACGCCGTTTGTGTGCAATTCTTGCTTTGATCTGCTCTAGAAGATTCATAAGTACAAATTCTTTATTAAAATGGCGTGCTCCTTTGAGCTCAATTTAGCTAGAGATTAGATTATCAAGTCTCAAACAAGTTAAACACAAGCTCAATGTACAGGGTGACCGCGAATTATAGCGACCCACTTCTGAGGGTCTAGCTCAGCGAGAACTCAATGAATCCGTATGAAATTTTTCGACCTGAGTTTTGAGTATGTCTCCTCTAGCCAAGCCCATTTTCTAACTGATTAGTGTTTCTAGAATCTTTTTATGATCTTATAAAGTTGAGAGTCGCCGTAGACCTGGCGAAAAACCCAATTTAAGGTCTTTGAAAGCCGTTTTTGGTGTTATTTAATGAATATGATCACGCTTAAGACAAAAAAAGAGCAAACAGATCAAACACCTTATAGAAATTCAATTTTCTGTCATCGAATTTGAATCCTAACAAAATGTGATTAGGGAGACCACTCAAAAATTAGAAAAAAATCGGTTGATATCTTTTTGAAAAAACATTATTGTTAGTATGGAGTCTCCTGTAGCCAAGCCCATTTCTAACTGACCGGTGCTTCTAGAATCTTTATCTATACCTGGCGAAAAACCCAATTTAAGGTCTTTGAAAGCCATTTTTGAGGTTATTTAATGAATATAATCACGTTTAAGCAAAAAAAAGGAAAAAAAAGAGCAAACAGATCAAAGACCTTATAAAAATTCAATTTTCTGTCGTCGAATTTGACTAAATTGCTGCTTCCAAACAAAATGTAATTAGGGAGCCCACTCAAAAATTTTAAAAAATCTGATGACAGCTTTTCCACAAAAAAACTTATCGTTTTTTCTTCTTGATTTGATGTTATTTATCGAACAAACACGAGGAATCTGTAACATTTTAAGAAAAAACTATTTCTCAAAAACCTAACTCCAAAAACGGGCTTTCAAAGACCTTAAATTGGGTTTTTCGCCAGGTGTACCGCGACTCTCGACTTTGTAAGATGATCTAAAGATTCTAGAAGCACTAATCAGTTAGAAAATGGGCTTGGCTACAGGAGACATACTCAAAAATGACCCCCGAAAATTTCATACGGATTTATTGAGTTCTCGCTGAGCTAGACCCTCAGAAGTGAGTCGCTATAATTCGCGGTCAGCCCGTAGTTCTAAAGGTTCCAAATGAGTGATTGAAGCTTACACTTTTATCCTAGCTGCTGTACACCCAACCTGGGATTCTCGTCGTTATTCCCAGCAATCCACTACTTGATGCGATTCCTAAAATAAACTCCCAATTCTTGATCATTTACATGGAAAGCGCTTATGCGGCAACAATGATCATGCTCGCTTCCCATTTTCTTTATCGGTATATCACAATGTGTAGGTGGGTGGCATATCTGACAACTTGGTTACTATAAAATATTTTAGAGACCAGTGGATGTTCTTATTTGAAACGGTGCACGGACTTTTTCTATCGGGTTCTGTGATGTTTTCATTAACTTTTTTGTGGGGATTGATTTCTGGGGTCTTTCTTAGTCCAACAACAGAGCGATCGAGAAAGGTTCTTGAAGCTTTAGTTTCGAACCAAGGACATATCTTTTAGCTGGACCCTATATTGAGGCTTCACTTCAATCGGACAACCAAAGAAACAGCATACACGTTAGTCGAATATTGGGTGAGTTGGGCTTTAGATTGGAGCGTGGCAGTTTGGAAGGGCCTAGAATTGAGGCTGATTCTCCCTAAAACTAAATCGTTGGCAGTTGGGTGTAGCAATATAATTGTTGATGAATTTTCATTTCAAAATGATTAAAGGGAATCGGTTTATCAATAATTTATCGGGTATTAGCGAACGGAATCAACTTTTCATTTCGTTTCAGCCTTGTGTATTTGGGTAAGCTTTGGTTTAAAAAACAATAAAATTTCTAGCAAAATAGCAGTCAAATTTAAAGCAAAAATGGCTCCCAGAGATTCCACAGGGAAGCGCTTTATACCGGAGCGGTTTGCCATCACGCGGCCGCACAAAGAACACCTCGACAGTTTACACAGGGATTCTTTTTTGCTTTTAATTGTTACAAAAAGAAGATTTTGCCTGCAGATAGCTGTAAATTTGTGCTTGGGGCTTTCGGGGTCGGAGAATCGATTGGAGCTATTCATTTTATTAAGTCTACCAAGCGGAACTCGGGTTTAATTAGTCTAAACTTTTAGAGGAAGTTGGAAACTTGGAGAGGAGATTCGCAGCTTTCAAACAATTTGGTTTTAGTTAGAATCAAGCATCGGTCCTAATTTCGATCCCTCTTTTAAGTACTGAAGGATTAATCCTAAAGTTAGATGTTCTACTTGTCCTAAAGTCCTACTTGTTAGATGTCCTACTTGTTAGATGTTACTTGTCATAGAACTTACTTTCTTTAGGACATCGAAACCGGAGCTTTCGTTCCGTCGACCTGGATTGCTCTGGCGCTCATCGCTGCAATAACGGCAACATGTTTTGGCTGTATTTTCTATTGTGGCTATTACACTTATGCAATGATGACTTCCCATCAATTGCATCTGAGTCGTCAATTGAAACTCTTGCAAAAGCAGCTCTTTCGTAGTCTGATTGTTTTGGTGGGTTTCACTTAAAGCTATTTTCCTAATTAACAAAATTCCAGACCATGGTACCTGTGATTACTATTTATTTACCGGCACTTTGTGTGTTTTTTGCACCCGCCTTGGGGATTGGAGTTGGCGATTTGGCGATGATAACTCCACTTGGTGGCTCGTTAAATCCATTGATTGATCCAATCGTTATTATTTATTTTATTGGTAAGTGTGGGCTATCCGTTTAAACTGTATTGAAGAATATGATTGTGAACCTGGCCACAAATAAGAACTCGTGAAGTATTTAGGTTACTAAAGTAAATAGATCCAAACTAGAACTATATCTGTTCTTGTGGGTTTTTGCTTCAGGTACTACATACTTATTTTCCTTGCTAACAGATCTATTATCAATTTTCTCAGCCTTGTTTATTATAACATAACTCCAGACTCTTCAGGTGACTATCGTCGAGGTGCTCAGTATATTTTATTTGGAAAAACGTCAACGATTAGACCTACTCAATCCTCTCGATTAGATACAGACTCATTAGAAAGAAGCACAAAATTGGCACCACTTTCTACTTTAACTTTATCAGATCAAAGATCTACAGAAGCTTATATTGCCGCATGATAATAAAGATTTGATCAAGCTTGATGCCAGATGCCAATGCAATGTCTTTAATTGAAATCTTTATACAATTTATTGTACAAATCTCTTTGTCTTTATAAAATTTATTAAAGATCGGTGAAAATTTGGTGTTTATTTATCGGTGATTAGTACTTATTTCATAGAATCACAGATCACAGATAGACAGTCACAGATAGATAGTCACAGACCACAGAATCACAGATATCTAGTAACAGTAAGCTTTTCCGGCGAAGCAATAACCGCCCCGTTCTTGACCGAGATTTAAGCAGCGGTTGTTCAGCTGTCCGACCTGTAAAATAATTAGCCATAATTCAAAAATAGTTTGTAAATCAAGTGTTTGTTGGTTTCAAAGCTTTAAATAACTCACTGTCCAACTCCAATTTCAGCTGGGCTGATAAACCGAGTTGGCTTCGCCTTCAGCTTTTGGCAAGGCCATTGACATGCCTAAATTGGAGAGTTTTTGAAAGCATTTGTACATCAAACAATTTAAAGTTTTTCGTGGTTTGGTTTCAGGTTTCAAGTTAATTATCAGAAGCTGACCAGGTAATTAAATTCTAAATAGTTTCATAGAATTAGTCATTTGACTTTCGATAATCCAATCCAAATGAAATTTAGTTAGACTTGAACTGCTTAAAATGACAAACATTGAGAGGAGCAGTGGCAAACTAACCGATCAGCAAGAATGCGATGAGGAAAATCGATGTAAAACGCATTTTGGTGTTTCTAAATTACTTAAACTATGCCAGTATTCAGAACAGAAAATTTTTAATGAGCAAAAACAAGGTCGAAATTTTGATTAAATATAATAACACTGAAACAGTTTAATCAAGACAAATAAGTATCATTTTATCAGATTTTATCTATGTTATAGACTAAAAAAGAATAGAGATATCGGATCCCAACAAAGCCCAACAAAATGGAACTGATCATGGCTCTATTTCATGATAATCTCTGCACTTTTCTTGCCAACTCCACCTCTTTTTCTCTAATTTTTCCGAATTTCGCCTCAGTTGCCCAAGTTTTTAGCTCACATGGAAAGATAAGAAAGTGTAAGCATCTTGAAATAGATTAATCAAAGTTGAAAGAACTGAATCTGGAATTGAAAGACAATGATACTGAAACGAGCCTGTCTAGACTTACAAGGGAAGGATGATTGGGTCCCATGGACTATGATGTCTAGACCATTTTTCTAGACCATTTTTTCGATGATATCTAGACCATTCGACGCAAAATTTTACGCTGATTCTAATGATGTAAAAATTAGCTGCCAAATGGTGCGTAATCACCGCCAAACTGGCATAAAAGTATTGAGCCGATTTTTCTCTTTTTTTTCTCTCTTTTTAAGCCGATTTTTTTTAACACCGTTTTATCGGTGGCCGAGTGGTTGTACAGCAAGCTGAGGCTCAAGAATTCAAACCCGATTCGTCTCATTTTTTTTTGCTTTTTCAACTCCTAATTGTGATTTTTCCTATCTTTTTTCCTCTATTTTGGAATAGTGAATATTTCTCTTCGTTATTTTCATTCCTACCAAACTTTTGATATGCTTATTTGTATGGAATTTTGAGTTTGCATCACTTTTTATTGTGTAATCATTTTGTATTGTTGATTTGTGATAAATTTGCATTTAAATGTTTTAATTTGTTTGATTTATTTAGTAATGCAGCAGCTAATTTTTACATCATTGGAATCAGCATTAAATTCTGCGTCGAATGGTCTATATATTATCGGAAAAGGGGCATTAGGGCCTAACCATCATTTTCTTGTTAGTTTTTATGGCATTTCTCATCCGTATCAATCTTCTCTGTGTTTGAATGACGTTTGAATCCTTGCTGGCCATCGAAATACCAAAAACAGCTAAGCAAACATTGTCTATTTTCAAACGACCAGACCTTTTATGAGCAAAACCTTTCAACCCACGCATATAGCTTTGAACTGAAAGATAGAGAAACTGGGCCTATCATATGATTTGTTACGAGTTAAATATTTGAAGAGCTGTGTGATTCAAAATATAAAAGTCTTCCGGGAAACGGGAGGATCATAATTTGTTTGTTAACTTCATAATGCGAACTCTTTTCGTTCTCGCCATTTGCCTTGCCGTTGTTTTAGCTAAAAAGGTTTGTAAAGCTGGAAAAGTTCGAATTATAAATACTGTGCTTTTTAGGCTGACAAACACTCTCATGGAAAATCGAGTGAATCAGTGCGTTAAAGGCCATAATTTAAAAATTCTTTCATTGTTTAAAGGAATGTTTGAAAAGTTGTATGAAATCTAAAAGTCTTGCGGAAAACGGGAGGATCTACGGTGCCAAAAATACTCTTATAATAATAAGCCGTGTCCTATTACTCCCCTAAAGGGCTACCTGCGCTACTTCAGTACTCCACCTTCTAAACCATGCTCTTCTAAACCACCTTCTAAACCTAGTAAAGCGTCCTATTACAGTACTCCAACTACCATACTCAATTTTTTAACCCATATCCTAGTACAGTACTACCTGATCTTAAAACGTCTCGTATTACCGTACTCTCTTATAATAATAAGCCGTGCCCTATTACTGCCCTAACTTACTCCCACTTCTTAGCACGTATTATGACTTCAATATTATACTCGAATGTACATAGTAGCATTGTGGTCACCCTAAACAGCTACAATAATATGTAAGCTATGTATAGGATGTTCAATATTTATGGGAACCAGTAGATTACCGTATTCTCTCTAATAGTAGTGCACCCCGCTGAGCCGAGTTGATGACTATTTTACGGTTTTCACAGAAGCTCAACACTCTAATCCCCCACAAGATCTCATCGTCAGCTACATTTTCTGACCCCACATCGATAGGTTTTGATAAGCGGTTTTCGAAATTTCGAGCATTTCGAGATTTCGAGCAATTTAGGCGAAGCTTAGGGAACTAGAGAGAAAGGGTACTAGGTTTAGAGCTCATTTTGTACAAGTTTAATGCTAAAAAGGAAACACACTTATCGATACGTCCAATGTTAACAACTTTAAGTTATTTTTTTCAAAATTATTGCCTTTTGCGCTGTTGCTTGTCTAGAAACCCCTGTGGAAAGCGTCTACTGTGGCATAAATTCGGCGATCGGATAAATTGAATTTGTCACACACTCTCGTTAAGCTTTCTTGGAAGGACCAAAACTGAAATTTGATTTTCACATTTTTAATGTCCCGTAGATTTGAAAACTGTTAAATAGTTAAGAGTTTCTCATCGTTAAACAAGGAAAACTTGGTGAAATTTGGTAAAATTCTGACTCCTTTTGGTGAAATTTGGTGATCGAATTCCGGTGAATCGATTTCTGCAATATCAAATTTAGTGAACTGTAAAAATAATCTAAAAGTTGAGTTTGTTCCAACTCCTATGCAATGCTTTCTTGACGTTTTTTTTTCATAAACCAATTTTGAGAGCGCTAAACGCCCTGCGAGTTCAAAAGTTTCCATAAATATTGAACACCGTGTATAATAAAGAAGTAAAGAAATTGGCAAGAAAAAGTAGATCTCCGGAGAGGGGTGAAGCCTCTGTTTTCTGGGCAATTGCTCTAACCACTGAGCTATCCGGTACCTTAACTTCTCAAGAGAAAGAAGAAAAGCCAATGAGGAAAACCTCAAAAGCGACGTGCGACCTCAAAAGCTTCCATTAATATTGAACACCCTGACGCAAATGTACATAGTAGCACTAAACAGCTACAATAATATGTAAGCTAGTACCAAGCCGTAGAGGACGTGAATAAGTAGATTGGGTTTATTAAAGCATGCAAAAAGATTTCTTGACAATTTCTCGTTGTCATTCAAGTTCGATTGATTGTGCCACCGGCTTTAACACAAAAGTTCATTTTCAGAAAAGCAAGGAAAGCCACTCTCACTCGAGCGAATCCCATGAGAAAACAAAGAAACCAATGAGAACGACAAGATTGATGGGCTCAACTGGAGTACCAACCGGCGCTCCATCTACAGGCCCATCTGATTCGACCACTCAAACTCCATTGACTGACAATGCTGAATCGACTACTGTATCCGTCAGTGATATTATTGTCACGAGTGCTCCTCTTGCTAGGGGTTAAGCACTGTCAATGCACAAAGTAATAAAGATTTTGATGGATGCAGTTTGTCACTTCATTTCACTGTGAGAAAGTGAAAACGAAATGCTAAACAAAATTCATAGCAATAAACATAAAAATTAGATAATTTGAAGAAAGAGATTGTCTTTTATAATTTAAAAACGATAAGAAACAGAAAGACTTTAATCAATTTAAATGCTGTGATCGAATTGAGAACGTAAAGAGATAAAACCCTCTGTAAAATGCTTAAGAAAAGTTCTAGTCGTTTCGATTTTTTGTCTTGTTGATTTCTTTGGCGCTGGCCTTGAGGCAATCAACTGTAAGAATGGAATAATCGTCTAAATTTGTAACAAATAACTTTGATCTTTTTATAACCTGACAAGCCGGGGTTTTTCAAAAGGTCAAGGCCAGGCTAAAAATGTGTTTTCAGGTCATTTTTACTTTGATTTGCATAAAAAGTTTAAAAAAACTACGGTGTTTAGAAGTATCTTTAGAAGTTTTGTGACTAAAAACAGCGTTTTTGAAGTATTTTAAAGTATAGAACTCAACTTTTCAGCACTAGCAGATTATGAGGCTTCAGGCTATAAATCTAATTTTTCAGCTTTCAGCACTCATATGCCATTTTTTTTAAGCTTACATTTACATAAGTATTTTAGAAAAAAACTAAAGAAAGAAAAATTGTAGAAGGAAATTGTGAAAAAAACTTGGCAAATTGTCTTCAAATTCATACAAATTCCAATAGGATTCAGCTTATCGTAAATACTGTAATAGTACCCCACCCCCCTCGTACAGTCGCGTAGTCGGAAAAGTTTTTTAGTATTTCATTTTTTGCAAAGCACCCGTACTTTCAAAAAATGCGTGTTTGATATCAAAAAATAGCCCTGAATTTCAGCTATTTTTTGATACCTAAGCGCGCATTGTAGCATAAACCAGTGTCAAGAAAAACTCGCTCAAAGCTAGACTACGCAACACTCCGCACCGTCATTATGGGAGTGGGGTACTGTTACAGTATTTACGGTATGTTCTGCCTGCCAACAGCTTGCAAACCTGTGAATTAGTGCTTAAGTATATGTCGTAGCCGATTGTGAATGAAATTTTTCGATAAATCTTTCTACAGTGCGTTTCAAATTCTTAAACGCACCCTCTAAAATAGCGAATTTTGCATTTTGACCACCTCTACAACTATTAATCTTTTTTCTATTAGAAAGAGCATGTCTTAAAACCTAAATAACACGAAGAATAAGCATACTGTAAAAAACAAAAATTTTCAAAATAGAAACTTTTTGCTAAATCAACCGTTTCAAATTCTTAAACGCACTCTGAAAATCTTTTTATTTATCGACACAAATTAAAAATCAAAGGTAAAAAATCAAAACTAATAATCTGTACACGCACCAGAACGATTAATTACTTGAAAAATGCGGTCTGGCATTGAATTGATGAGGTTTTGAAGAGCAGAGACGTCGAGATTGCGCCAGGCCGAAAAAATTGCTGTTTTAAGTGTAGAAACGTCTTGAAACTGACGATGATTCTTGTAGACATCTCGGACAAGTATTCCCCATAAATTTCTATCGGATTGAGGTCAGGAGACTGAGCGGGCCAGTCCAAAGTTGCAATGTTGTTGTTTTTCAACCAGTCTCGGGTATCTCCGGCTCGATGAACTGACGCGTTGTCGTGTTGAAACACATGAGGAACGCCTGGATGTAGGTGCAAAAAAGGCAGCAAGCAATCGTCCAAGATGTCTATATAGTCAAAACGATTCATACGATTCGAAACCATCTTCAGAGCGACCGTTCCATCAGCACAAAAGGCGGCCCGAACCATCACAGAACCACCGCCAAAGTTTCGAGTCCCAAACACCATCGAATCACGTCGAAGATCCCTCCAATAGTAGACAACGCCATCGGGGCCATCCAAATTCCATTTCTTCTCATCGGAAAAGATCACCTAAAGGCAAAAAAATAATAAAACATAATCGGATTTCTAACCATAGACCAATCCTGATTCATATGAGCCTTGGCGAACACCAATCGGGCTTCCTTGTGCAAAAGCGTCACAGCCGGCTGCTTGTTCAACAAGTGTCGATCGATATGTGGATTTTCCGTGACGGCTCGCCAAATTGTCGACTTCGAAGCGTCGATTTTCAGTTCCGTTTTCACTTCATTGATTGTTTTTCCGTTGATGTTGTTCACAATATGGCGTCTAGCTCGCGGTGTAAGCTTTGGTTTTGGTCCTGGCTTCTTCTTTGGTGTAGAAACGAACTCGGACTTTATATAATTTCGCACGGCAGAGTCGGATCGGCCCAAATTTTTTGCGATTTTCCTTATTGAGTCGCCAATCCTCAAACGGGCATCAATCTGGCCTTTCTCATAATCCGTGAGCAGCTTTCCGTGTGCCATTTATCTGGAAATTAACAAAAATTATAAATTTAATAAAAAAATATGCACAACAAAACGAAAAATTTCAAATAACAACAGCAAGGGCGGGTGCGTTTAAGAATTTGAAACGGTTGATTTAGCAAAAAGTTTCTATTTTGAAAATTTTTGTTTTTTACAGTATGCTTATTCTTCGTGTTATTTAGGTTTTAAGACATGCTCTTTCTAATAGAAAAAAGATTAATAGTTGTAGAGGTGGTCAAAATGCAAAATTCGCTATTTTAGAGGGTGCGCTTAAGAAGTTGAAACGCACTGTAGTAGAACAACCCTTTCATGTATGAGGACAATATTATATCATCCTGTAGCCAATTAAATTCTGCATCGATTGGTACCAAATTTGTGAGCTTAGATTAAAAATTACCGGCGCTACAACATTTCATTCAAAATCGGCAGGACCCCCGTAGCCGATTATGAATTTCAGCCGATTACGAATGAGTGGGTCTAGGAGCGTCCAACCATCAAGTATCTGGTATCATTCAACGCAGAATCATTAATAATTATGCTCAATTTTTAAAATTAGAAAGCTTTGATAAAAAGAAAAAAAACTAGAGCAAAAAACTGTTTGTTCAAGAGGAAACTTTGAGGCCCCATAATTTTTTTTCTTTTTATCAAATCTTTCTAATTTTAAAAATTGAGCATAATTATTAATGATTCTGCGTTGAATGATACCAAATACTTGCTGGTTGGACGCTCCTAGACCCGCTCATTCATAATCGGCTGAAATTCATAATCGGCTACGACATATAAATAAAGAAACTTTCAAGGTTTTTTGTGGATACTCTTAGCAAACTGATAAACATTATATAAAGGGCTTTCCTTGTCATTTAAGACTTGATTTTTGCAGGTTGCTATTCCAAAAATGAAGTTTCTGAATGTTTACTGGATGTGTGTTCTGTTGATTGGATTGATTTTCTTTTCTGGGTAAGTAAGCAAGTTGAAATTCTGTTTCAGTGATCATTTACTAACGAGCGAATGACCTAAACACAAGGCGATAATTTTTCGAGGAATAATTTTTTCTGACATTAAAACTACTCGATAAAGTAACAAAAAACTTCTGTGTAAAAAAGCAAAAAGTTTGATCAAAAGAGAGATCGAAACCGGGACCAAAAGTTTCAAATCCGACATACTATCGTCTGCACCGTCTGCTTGCTAAACGGCAAGACAAATCATAAGCGAAATCATAGATCCGACTTTTCGAGTAGATTCCCAAATTCATTCCAACTTCGAACGCTTGTTTCTCGGTCAATTCTGAATTTGGGCAAAAAATAACAACAGCATCGTACTCTCCATATCAAAAAGTTGTTTTATAACGTGGGCCCCCCAAAAATTATCACTTGTGTTTGGGTTATTCCCTTGCAAGTCTTTGCCAACAAATGTCTTAGAATAACGGCTGTGGATGAGACTTTTGACTTTTGACTTTTGAGAGACGCCCGATCTTCGTATAAGAATTACCCCATTGTAAGAAAACTTTACAGATCTAGTGCTTTAGATTTAGTTCCAATTATCTAGTAAATCTGATTTCAGACTGAAGAAAGAGGACTTCGTGAAACTGGGTAATCGGGTAATCGGAGAAAACCTTTCATAAACGTTTACGAGAATAAACTTTTTGTTTGAGAGCCTTGAATTTGCAAGATTTATACACAAAAAACAGCATATAATTTGTTGAATTGATGGGAATTTGACTTATCCTCTAGCAAGAGGAGCACTTGTTACAGTAACAGCGGCTGCAGATACTGTAGTGGTTTCAATTGTGACACTTGATGGAGCTTGAGTAGTTGATCCGGTTGATCCTTGCGAAGTGGATGAACTGACTGACCCACTTGTTGATCCAATCGATGAACTCATCAATCTCATTGTTGTCGTTCTCATTGGTTTCTTTGTCTTTTCATGAGATTCACTTGAATGAGAGTGGCTTTCACTGCTTTCACTGCTTTTCTGAAATCAAATTCAAAATTGAACATTCTAAAATCAAAAAGTTTGCAATTCTTGCCAAAATGGAGGTAAGACTTACTGATTCACTTGATTTTCTATGATTGTGTTTACCAGCCTGTAAAATAATCGTTAGTTGGGGAATTGTGATTTTCACAAACCTTCTTATGAGCCAAAACGACGACAAGGCAAATGGTGAGGACGAGAAGAGCACGCATTTTGAATGAAGGATTGGAATTGGCAAATTGTGATCTCTCCTTGAACTGTCGGCTTTAATAGTCTAGATTGTGCAGCTCCTTAAATATCAAGCCTCATGATACGCCCAGATTCATAACTTATTCGTCATTTTCATTCGCTGAGAACATATTTTGGTCTAACACGGCTTTGCGTGGGCTTCCACTCAAAATTTTTGTTTGTTTAGCTTTAATAAGTCTGATCAGGAAAACTTTTTCCGTAATTTCTTTACAGGGCCAGTGACTGAAACACTGTGTGAAAGAATCAAAGCTGTGGTAAACGGATAATGAGTTGGGCCCAGTATCCAGGATAGTTACGGCACGGTCTACACTGTCTGATACATTAAACATGGAGACCGCACTACCAGTCCTACAGAAAAATATCTACAATGTTATCAGAGCAAGAGGTGAGCTTTTCGTTCTGTTTTAAAAAAATATCTGGATAGGCCAATATTAGGCTGTGCAAAAAGTCTTTTCATTCCTTTTCATACTTCTGTTTAAAATCAACAAATGCACGAATTGAACGGTTTGTTTCATTAGAAAGGCCAATTATTTTCCTGCAAAATAACATTGAAAGGGGTTTGAAACAGTTTAAAACGATTTGAAACCGTTGAAACTTATGTCTGAATTCTTTTGAAAGCATGAAGTCGGGTAGTCAAAAAGGGCGACGGCTCAATAATGCGGTTTAGACACTTTAGCTAAGGAAACCAAAAAAAAACCTATAGCTAAGGAAGCTTAATATGTTAGTCGTGTACGTGTAGTAATCCTTTGAATTTGTTGATTCCAAAAAGTTTTGCTTCAAAAACCGTCTACTGATTGTTGACAATTTTTAAAAAGTTGTACAGAAACAAAATCTTTGCGCTTTTTGTTTTTCTCTTTTTTACATTATCGTTTGTCAAATCTCTGAGAAAAGGGGGAAGTGACTTCAATTTGGGAACGCATTGCAAAATTTGATTTAGCTCTTTTAAAATTCCGATCCTGTTCGACATTGATGACTGATCATCGTTCAAAACTTTAAACCTGTTTGTCGGAAACGCTTCTGAATATCCTTTTTTATCAGTTTCAGAAATGCATCTCAAAGTGTGCTTGGCTTTCGTCGGTTTGACTGTAGTTCACCGAATCGTTGGTTCACCAAGTTATCTTGTTCCCGGAGGAAATGAGTAAGTCTAAATTAACTTGAAAGTATCATTACTGAAAGTACCATTACTGTCTAAGTCTAAGTCATTGTCTAAGTCACATTTTGATAAATCGATCAAAATCTTTGCAAATGTTTCAGTTGGATCTGGGTCAGAGTAGTGGTTTTCCAAGAAAATAGAAAATGTTTATACACCAAAATTTTAAGCCTTTTGTAGAAAAAAAACAAAACTTTACAGTAAATCAAAGTTTAGACGGGCGAAACGTGGATTGGATGATTTCTGGGTTGAATGTGGAGTCGATGGGACGATCACGCTTCATTTAACTCGATTTCTCATCTACACTTGTGTGGTGTCTTCAGTGACCACCCACAATCCACTCTTCATCAGCGGACAGCTTGCCGGTGCCGGCTCAATCACTTTCGCAACTCCGACTTCTCTCCGTCTTCGCTCCGTCAACGTCTTCACTGTCAAACTTCAGAATCCATGTAAGTTTTGAACCTATGAAAATATACATAAATATATAGGTGTCGTAGCCGATTATGAATGAGTGGGTCTAGGAGCGTCCAATCGACGCAGAATTGAATTCGCTACAAGATGATATAATATTGTCCTCATACATTAAAGGGTTGCTCTACTAGAAAGATTTGCCAAAAAATTTCATTCATAATCGGCTACGACATAGGAATGTTTAATCAATGTTTTCAAATTGAAAGTGCATTGAAATTGGATTGAAATTTTAAAACGGAAAATGTGCTGGGTGCATCAAATCCTGTTTTCAAATAGCTTTGCCTAGAAAAAATTAAGAACCAGAACCAGATCTTGAATGTGAAATGTCCAGATACTAACATTTTAATAATTTTCAAGCAATAACTCATTTAATCTACTATATCAAGGAGGAGTCCGTCCGTCCGTCTGTACGGGCTTTTCTCGGGTATTGGAATAGGCAGCAACACGTTTTAGCCAATATCAATCCCCCAAATCTAAGCGGAATAAAACATAAAAAACACTGGCCTGAAGCATTTTTCATGCCTGTTTCTTTTGAGCAGAGTGATCTTGCCCCATCTTGCCTCCAGTATATCTTGCCATCAAAATCGAATCGTGTCGGTATTCGATTGCTGCTTGCTCGTCGTAAACTTGAGTTACGCATTTTTACTCTAAGTACAAGTACAAGAAATGTACAATATCTAGAATGTTATCAGAGCAAGAGGTGAGCTTTTCGTTCTGTTTTAAACCAAGCTTAAAAACAAACAATTCTGTGAAAAATCAAAATACTTAGTTGAATGAATGGATTTATCTTGAATGTGTTCGGATTCTGACGACAGAGTCGGATTCTGACGATAGAAACAGATTCTGACGATAGAATCCGATAGTTGGTAGTTTATAAATTTAGTTGACAACTTCATCCGCGACGTTAGCTGTCCCAAGGCAAACGATGAAGAGATTGACGTTTGGAATTGGGGAACGGCTGTGCTCAAACAGGAGAACGATAGACTCAAACAAGTGAATGGGACTTTGCGCACGTTGATCATTGTTGGCACATGCACCATTATCGTTCTTTCTTTGCTCATTATCGGTGTTCTCATTTTCCGCCGTTATCAACAATCCTAATTTGTCATTCAACGGATTTCTCTTTTCGTTTTTGAAACTGGCTACAAACTTCCGTACAATAATTTTCAAGCATATTTACAGATGTAATTCTTTTCCTGTTGCTGACAAAACTTTGTTGAACTATGATTTTTATACAATAAAAGTTTACGTTTTCATAGTATTAAAGTTAAAAAAACATTTTAAGCAAAGAAAAGAACCAAAATTAAAGCAACAAAAATGATCTTACAGATTGAGAATCGATTCGGTTATTAGCTGGTTTAAAGTGTGATCAGGATGGGATCGATCTTTAAAGTTTTCATCTTTTACATTCTTTTTGGCAATTCACAATCAATCAAGGGTTTTTTTTGAGCTTTGTATAACGTTTCCAATGATCAACAAATTCCAAAATTTTATCAGATCGCCCTTTTGCGCATTCGTCAAAAAGAAAATGTCCGAAAAAGAAGGAAATGGCCCATACGCAAGCAAATTTTCCCTTTCAAAAACAAGCTTTGATTGTAAAGATTCACACTAATTATTTCTAAAGATTTTTTCTTACCGTTTTCATTCGCCTCTTGTTAGACTAGCTTTATTGTCGAACCGTATCACTAGATGAGTCAGTACTTGTTACCCGACTTACCTAACAAATCTACATTCTTATTTCTAACCATTTTCTATATGTGTAGTGTAATTTTTAATGAAAAAAGTTTCTAAGCAGTTGTTACTGAAGATTTTTGCATTATCTAATTGTCCAATCTCTTGTGGGAAGGGATCGACAACGTTGAAAAACAAATTCTCCTTTTGCTAATCACTAATTCAATGATAGTTTAGTTTTTGTTACTTCTCATTTCATAATTGGCCATTATCTCCAATTTTAGTGATGTTTCTCAAAGTGTGCATCGGTGTGATTCTGGCTTTGACCGTCTTCCCAGTTGACGGGGAAAAGAAGTAAATTTAAAAGCTAACGCATGAACCTAATTACTTTTGATATTGCAGTTAAATAGCTAAAACTAACCCATTGTTCTTTTTATACAAAAAAAAAATGAAAACAGACTGATAATTGATTGAAAACATTCCATTTAGCGACTTGAACGACATTTCGATCAGCTGTACAGCCAATGGAACGATAATCTTGCAAACAACTCTCGATCTTGACCACAAATATGAAATCAACTCATCTAAAAGCAAAATCACCGCCAAAGGGAAGCTCTATGGAACCGGAACGATCACGATTTCAACTCCCACTTCGCTTAGCTTGGGTAACAAGAATATCTTCACCGTCAAACTCAAGGGATCATGTAAGTGTTAAGATTTTGCAAGATCTTGACCACAAAGTCGAAATCAATCGAGCAAAATCTCTGCCAAGGGAAAGCTTTATGCAAGCGGAACGGCCATAAGCCCCATCAGCAATGGGCTTTTTTTGAGCTATTCTTGTATAGTTTAGAGATAGATTCAAACAATCTCCCCTAATATTTTTGCAGAAAGTTAATCAAAGACAAGTTTAGCTGATGATTTCGTTCGTGATGTGAAACGCCCGAAGGCAAGCGCTGAAGAAGCGTATGTCTGGAACTGGGGAACGGCAGACATCCAAAAACGGAATGAGCTCATGTCAGGAGCACTTGTTGTCGGAGCATGCATCATTATCGTGATGGGATTAATCATTAGCCTTTGCATTGCATGTGTTTGTTGTTAGTACAGTGCGGAGCAAAACCATACGCCACCCCCTAAATTTCAATTTTCTCCGGCTTCCGTGCCAGTGACAAAAAAACTGAAAACGTAGTTAGATTCAGGACCAAAAATAACCCTTAAACCCCAAAAATCGTCGACATAGCATGAATAGGGAAAATGTAACAGCCAAAAAACGAAAATTCACCCGGTGCAAAACCATACGCCACCCCCCAAATTTTGGTGTCGTTGTTGCATTTTTGTTCAATTTTTATGATAACAAGGTTTATTTATAACAATAACAGTCTAATATTTTGTTGCTTGTCCCTGGCGACTGATCACGTCAAATATTCGACTCGGCATGCTGTCAACTAGCTTCTTGATGGTGCTTCTTGGAATAGCATTCCACTCGCGGATAATGGCATCTTTGAGTGCTTGAACATTTGCGTATTGTGTGGAATTGTGATAAACCCGACGAGCAAGCATTCCCCACAGATTCTCAATGGGGTTGAGATCGGGGGAGCACGCAGGCCAATCCAGAAGAGGCACTTGTTTTGACTGAAGCCATGACTTGGTTGCTCGGCTGACGTGGATGCTGGCGTTGTCTTGCTGTAGGGTGAGTTGATGTTGTGGAAGACTTTGCAGATATGGAAGAAGGTTGACCTCGAGCACATCGATGTAATCTAGTGAGTTCATCTTGGACGTGACAAAGACGATTTCCAGTTTTCCATGAGATGAGAAGGCGCCCCAACACATCACCGAACCCCCGCCGAAGTTTCGCTTTGAGAACAGTAATGGATTCTTGCGCAAGTCACGCCAATAAGAGTGTCCACCATCAGGCCCATCCAGGTTGAACTTTTTCTCGTCTGTGTAGATGATCTGAAACCAATAAAATTTGTTTTCTAAGTTTAAATAACTGATTCCAGTCAGTTGCCATGTTTGCGCGAGCAAAGAGCAACCTGTTCTGTTTGTGGATGACAGTTAAGCGAGGTGCTGGCTTCATCACCTGACGTGTGAGATGTGGCGAAGAGTTGATGGTTCTCTGAACAGTCCACTTTGACACTGGAAGTTGCAAATCACGCTTGATTTCATTTGCCGATCTCGTAGAGTTTGAGGCTTTGCTTCTGATATGGCGTTCCGCCCGTTTGGATAGCTTCTTGTGACGACCATGCGCATTTGAAGTACCATATTTGAGTGGAGCTTTGAGGTAACGGTTGATGCAGTCTCTTGAGCGATTGGCTCGATGACTCATCTCGGAAATTGACAATCCAAGTTGCTGCATGAGATCGAGTTGAGCCTGCTCCCCGTCAGAGAGTTGAGTTGCTTTCGGCATTGTGTTTTTGAAGTTGAAGTAAGACAAAGTAAGCTCTTTAAGCCTCCTTATAAGGAATCTGAAGTGAAAGGGCGGGACTTATGTTTGCCAGAGGCAGATTTAGCTTTTAAACTAGAAAAAGAGTATGAAATGACACCAAAATTTGGGGGGTGGCGTATGGTTTTGCACCGGGTGAATTTTCGTTTTTTGGCCGTTACATTTTCCCTATTCATGCTATGTCGAAGATTTTTGGGGTTCAAGGGTTATTTTTGGTCCTGAATCTAACTACGTTTTCAGTTTTTTTGTCACTGGCACAGAAAATTGAAAAAATTGAAATTTAGGGGGTGGCGTATGGTTTTGCTCCGCACTGTAGTCGTACTCTTTGAACTTAGAAGTTTCTTTTCTTGGCCAAATTATTCAAATATCATTTTTCAGCAAAGCATCACTTTCTAGATTTAAACTGTCGAATAATTGGTCACAAAGAACCTTTTTCACAATACTTTGGCAATAAAATTTATTATTTATATTGGTAATTGAATAAATACAAATATTAGGCTTTAAATCTTTATCTTCAAAACAATGTATAGACAAGTCCAAAGTTCAAGCTCAAAGCAACAAATGTATAGACAAAATGTTTACATTATCCTCTAGCAAGAGGAGCACTTGTTACAGTAACAGCGGCTGCAGATACTGTAGTGGTTTCAGTTGTGACACTTGATGGAGATTGAGTAGTTGATCCGGTTGATCCTTGTGAAGTGGATGAACTGATTGGCCCATTTGTTGATCCAATCGATGAACTCATCAATTTCATTGTTGTCGTTCTCATTGGTTTCTTTGTCTTTTCATGAGATTCACTTGAATGAGAGTGGCTTTCACTGCTTTCACTGCTTTTCTGAAATCAAATTCAAAATTGATCATCCTAAAATCAGAGAATTTGCAATTCTTGTCAAAATGGAGGTAAGACTTACTGATTCACTTGATTTTCTATGATTGTGTTTACCAGCCTGTAAAATAATCGTTAGTTGGGGAATTGTGATTTTCACAAACCTTCTTATGAGCCAAAACGACGACAAGGCAAATGGTGAGGACGAGAAGAGCACGCATTTTGAATGAAGGATTGGAATTGGAAAATTGTGATCTCTCCTTGAACTGTCGGCTTTAATAGTCTAGATTGTGCAGCTCTTTAAATATCAAGCCTCATGATACGCCCAGATTCATAACTTATTCGTCATTTTCATTCGCTAAGAACATATTTTGGTTTGGAGCTTTTTCGTCATTCTAGAAGAACTCCTACGAGTTGTGTGGGTTGTGTTCTGTTCGCTCAAAAAGGATCAAAAACTGATATTGTTGACTCAGCCGTGCTGGGGAATTTGACCGATCAGAAGCGAAGATTCATTTTATTTTAAAACATTGTTTCTTTCAACAATTTACTTTTCCAAAAATCGTCACTTTTAATTCAAATTAAAAACAGTTTATTCAATTCTGCAAATGAGTTGCTTATTTTACAATTGTTTGAATGCGAAGCAAGAAATGGGATGGCTAAAACAATTCTAAAAAATGAGCAGGATTTGGCTACAAAAGTGAATAATCTAATATCAAAAACCATATGCCTTGAAAAGCAAAAAATTTGACGAAAACGCATTTCTCTACATTTTTCGTTACATTTTTCCGATCAAAGAGTTCCCGCACACTTTATAAAAGACTCTATTTTTCAGCTTAAACCCAGATCGAAATTGAAGTTACTATATAGTATTTTGAAGTTGAAATTCTGGGGAGCATTTCTACACCTAAACCATTCTGATCAGAGCCACCTAACTCTCCAAAGAGTGCGTGGAGGGGAACTGTCATGGCTCTCACCTATATACAAGGTGATCAAAGAGTTCCCGCACACTTTATAAAAGACTCTATTTTTCAGCTTAAACCCAGATCGAAATTGAAGTTACTATATAGTATTTTGAAGTTGAAATTCTGGGGAGCATTTCTACACCTAAACCATTCTGATCAGAGCCACCTAACTCTCCAAAGAGTGCGTGGAGGGGAACTGTCATGGCTCTCACCTATATACAAGGTGATCAAAAAGTTCCCGCACACTTTACAAAAGAAGCTCCTATTTCAGCTAAAACCCAGCTTGAAATTGGACTTGCTATATAGTAATTTGAAGCTGAAATTCTGGTGAGCATTTCTACACTTAAACTATTCTGCTCAGAGCCACCTAGCTCTTCAAAGCAGCATTGTAGCACGCTGGAGTACGCGAACTGTCATCGCGCTCACCTATTTGAACCTGTTTTCAATTAAAAAATCCTTTAAAAAGCCTTTTTCAAATGTACACTCTTCTTTTAAGTAACAGTTTGATTGTTATTTTAAAAGAATAAAGTCTCTCGTCAAAATAAAAACGTAAAATAGTCTTGAACTTGTTATTCGAAAACATGCGAAACGAAACGCGAAAAGCGCTTTGCCTCGAAGGCAGTGCAAAGCTTCTTGAAAAGGTTGGAAATTTCTGATCCGAGTGATTTACTTATAGAAATATTAAACGGAATTTCATCTTTAAAATACTATAAAACACGGCAAATTTTGTTTTAGCTTTCATTTAGAAAATGAGTCATTTACAAGTGTGCGGGTACTTTTTGATCAGCTGTATTGTTGAACTTACTTGGTAACCTTCTTTTCTGGCTCCCGGAGCGTTCTCCCAACATTTCCTCAACAATGCGCGACACGGAAGATCGAGGGTTTTTGTGCAACTCGCGAATTTATCTCCATCATGAGAATTTGCATAGAAATGAGATTGCATCATGACTTTTTCCTCTCTAAAAGGTATACCTCAGTTTCCTGATATGATATCCATCGATATCGTGATAACCGTTCTCTAATGGAGTGTCACAGTGACCATATTGTTCCATGGTACATTTCTAGAGTTTTTCCAGTAATCAGTTTGTAATATTTACCCCAAAACATCCTCTCCTTTCAAAATCAATCGTGGTTGGCCAACAAAGCATTGTATCACCGTTTTTATCACAGCCACAAAGACGCTGTTCTCTAACTTCTGAACAGTCTTCAACTTTGTTAAAGTGTTGACAATGGATGAAAGCGACAGGATTACAAAAAGACTTCTTTACTTCACAAGGCCTTTTTTGTGCCAGTGCTGAGAATGCGTTAACCAAAAACACTGTTAAAACAACGAGATCTTTTATAAGATCGTTAACAAAGAGTTTAGAGTGTGTTCCTCTTAAGTAAACAATTACTTGAGCAAATTTGTGTTTAAAATTTTTTGCTCAAGGAATTGTCAAATAATTGTCAAGTAATTATCAAGTAATACACATTCTAAACTGCACCTATTTTCCAATTTGACATATCTAACACAAACTTACAAAATCATTTTCATTTTTTGTTTTCTGTCAGTCAAATGTGCACGAATTTATGTTTCTTTTTCTCCTTATTTTTACGATTTAATAAATTTTTGATTGGTAAATTTATTTTTAGATTGTTCAAAATATTGGAACCGTATTGGAACCGTATTAGATCAAAATAAGAACCGTACTAGAGCAAAATAGGAACCGTATTGGAGCCGTATTGGAACCGTATTAGATCAAAATAGGAACCGTATTAGACCAAAATAGGAATCGTATTGGAACCGTATTGGAGCCGTATTAGATCAAAATAGGAACCGTACTGGAACCGTACGGAATAACAGTCGTTGCAATGATGTCAAATGTTACTTGAGAAGCTTTGGGACATTTTGCATAAGTCGTGTTATTTTTTGGTATTCTTGCTTGTAACATAAACTAATGAAGGTAAACTTGGCTGTCTTCTAGGCTTAAAAAGTTAATAGAGTTAGTATTTTACCTGATCTACCCGATTTTTAGACATAAGAGTAAATTTCGACCACTACTCGCAAATTTCGATGAAAATTTTGTCTAAAGTATAACAATTATCGCCAAAATATCACAAAAATACGAAAAATGTTTGCAAAAAACCAATTCCTGAATTTTTTTAATTCATTTGAATGCAAATTTACATTCAAGAATTTTGAATATTTGTCTGGATTACGGTGCCTTTTTTGAGTGCACCTTTGAGTGCACCTAAACCGCACTATTGAGCCGTCGCCCTTTTTGACTACCCAACTTCATGCTTTCAAAAGAATTGACACATAAGGCATAAACCCGTTTAAACCGTTTCAAACCCCTTTCAATGTTATTTGGCAGGGAAATAATTGACCTTTCTAATGAAACAAACCGTTCAATTGGTGCATTTGTTGATTTTAAACAGAAGTATGAAAAAGAACGAAAAGACTCTCTGGACAGCCTAACATTGAGCTATACAGATATTGGCTTAAAACAGAACGAAAAGCTCACCTCTTGCTCTGCTAACATTGTAGATATTTTTCTGTAGGACTGGTAGTGCGGTGTTAGTGT
Source organism: Mesorhabditis belari (assembly GCA_958450365.1). Classification (NCBI taxonomy): domain Eukaryota; kingdom Metazoa; phylum Nematoda; class Chromadorea; order Rhabditida; family Rhabditidae; genus Mesorhabditis; species Mesorhabditis belari. The sequence continues at coordinate 27,273 of CAUEEP010000706.1, read as the reverse complement.
ATCATACAGTGTAGACCATGTTTAGTGTATCATACAGTGTAAACCGTACCGTAACTATTCTGGGTACTGGGCCCAACTCATTGTCCGTCTACCACAGCTTTGATTCTTTCACACAGTGTTTCAGTCACTGGCCCTGTAAAGAAATTACGGAAAAAGTTTTCCTGATCAGACTTATTAAAGCTAAACCAACAAAAATTTTGAGTGGAAACCCACGCAAAGCCGTGTTAGACCAAAATATGTTCTTCGCGAATGAAAATGACGAATAAGTTATGAATCTGGGCGTATCATGAGGCTTGATATTTAAAGAGCTGCACAATCTAGACTATTAAAGCCGACAGTTCAAGGAGAGATCACAATTTTCCAATTCCAATCCTTCATTCAAAATGCGTGCTCTTCTCGTCCTCACCATTTGCCTTGTCGTCGTTTTGGCTCATAAGAAGGTTTGTGAAAATCACAATTCCCCAATTAAGGATTATTTTACAGGCTGGTAAACACAATCATGGAAAATCAAGTGAATCAGTAAGTCTTACCTCCATTTTGGCAAGAATTGCAAACTTTTTGATTTTAGAATCATCAATTTTGAATTTGATTTCAGAAAAGCAGTGAAAGCCACTCTCATTCAAGTGAATCTCATGAAAAGACAAAGAAACCAATGAGAACGACAACAATGAGATTGATGAGTTCATCGATTGGATCAACAAATGGGCCAATCGCTTCATCCACTTCACAAGGTCCAATCACCGGATCAACTACTCAATCTCCATCAAATGTCACGAATGAAACCACTACAGTATCTGCAACCGCTGTTACTGTAACAAGTGCTCCTCTTGCTAGAGGATAAGTCAATTTCCCATCAATTCAACAAATTATATGCTGTTTTTTTGTGTATAAATCTTGCAAATTCAAGGCTCTCAAACAAAAAGTTTATTCTCGTAAACGGAAAGTTTTTCTCCGATTACCCGATTACCCAGTTTCACGAAGTCCTCTTCAGTCTGAAATCAGATTTACTAGTTAATTGGAACTAAATCTAAAGCATTAGATCTGTAAAGTTTTTCTTACAGTGGGGTAATTCTTATACGAATATCGGCCGTCTCTCAAAAGTCAAAGGTCAAAAGTCTCATCCACAGTCGTTATTCTAAAACATTTGTTGACAAAGACTTGCAAGGGAATAACCCAAACACAAGTGATAATTTTTGGCGGGGCGACGTTCTAAAACAACTTTTTGATATGGAGAGTACGATGCTGTTGTTATTTTTTGCCCAAATTCAGAATTGACCGAGAAACAAGCGTTCGAAGTTGGAATGAATTTGGGAATCTACTCGAAAAGTCGGATCTATGATTTCGCTTATGATTTGTCTTGTCGTTTAGCAAGCAGACGGCGTAGACGATAGTATGTCGGACTTTTGTTTGTTGGTATTTGTTTCATTGCACCAATATTCATTATGAGGGTTTATTCTATACAAGTTCTGGGCTTCTTAGAACTTTAGGGCTTTAAACTAGCTCAAAATAGATAGCACAGTCAAGCATAACAACGAATAAATCACATTGCCGCAACTTTATTTGACCTTGTTTTTGTTTAAAAAATACAATGCGAGTTTTAGGTTAAATTTTATGAAGTTTTTCAAAATGTCAATGATAAACGTTTCAAAGTGTTTCTTTTTCCAAACAATCACCAAACAACCAACTCGAAACCATTATGCCAACCCATCGCTTTTCCATCTTCGCCTATCTGAAAGTAATTTCATTTGTATAGTACTGGAACAATTTCTCAATCGACTATGTCTTTAAGATCTTAAAAACGTCATTCTCACCGTCTGGAACTCAGTTTTTCCGGGAATCCAATATGTTCCCGTGTCTTCTTCGACAACTTGATAAATGATAAGAGTTCCGTTTGGGTAAAATCGAGATCTCGATGTATCAGTGAAAACATTTCCCTTCTGAAACCAGAGCTTTATCATTTTCACATCGAAATCTTTACCTTATCATTCCAATTGAAACATTTAGCTGTTTCTTCCAATTCAAGGCAAGCATCAATCACTTGAATCCCTCGATGTCTTTGTAGGGGAACTCGTCTCGCCCATTGTGTTGAATTTGTCGTCACTTGATAACGAAAATCGTGACCACGCTAAGAATTAATAACTTTTACTGAAATAAATAAAATACTGATCAAAGATTCAACTGCGTTCATTACAAAACTAATTGCGAAATCCCTTTTGCGTCTCTTACACATTGTTTTACTTCTGACTTGCTTAGAACGAGAATCCGTTTTCCTATCAGCCCACTTTATCTCACAACTTTCTGTACCAAGCTTTTTTTTGTAATCACGTTAAATTCAATGACCTTGCTTGGAAAAGATCGTTGTCAATTTTGCACAAAGGTCGTAGACCTGGTTTTTGATCTCATTTATGAAATCGATTGGGTGTCTACAGCAATCAAAAGCCAATCCTTACTGATATTGAGACTAACTGGTCTAAAACTAAAGAAAAACTAAGGAAATGATTAACTAAAGAACAAAAGAAACGATTAAGTTTCTAGCTGAAAGACAGAGAAACCAACTACTCTCCAAGTCGGCCTCTTAAAGTCAAAAGCCTTTCCAAAATTGAGCATTGCTTTGAGCATTTTCTAAGACTTTTATAACTAGTAAGGTTAGCTTGTTAGTCTATTGAAACTTGACACAAATGATACTTTTAGTTAAAACTTGATACGACTTTTCCAACAAACAAACTTGACTACAAAGAATGGTAATCGTTGTCAAAGCTTACCCTGATTTCTAGCCGATCCACTTTAGCTAAACATAAAGAAATCAAAGAAAATAAGACCAAAATCGAATGCATGGCTAGTTGTAAGTTGTGAATGTTGAAATTAAACGTTTCCGCCGAGCTTCGAGAAAGGGCTTTTGAACCGCCAAAAAACTGTGTCTCGTTTGTCAAGGTTTCTCCTTTCTCAAATGGATAAAGGGAGATTTTCAATCCAAGAAAAAGCGGCGAGCGCGCGAGCGTTGAAATTGTTCATCTCTATTGCACAAAACATGAAAAAGAAAACAAGATCTCGAAATTGAGAAATTCTTTCGATAAAGATAGTTTTTCCGGAGAGATAACTCACAACTCAGCCACAGACTCGTGTCAACAACCGAGCCTGCACCAAAAACTTTGAGGTTTTTCACAAATCTCTTGAGAGATTTGTGAAAAATTCTTGCTTTATCAAAGAGATTTTGGATCATTTGAGGAAGTAATATTGAAAAACTCAGCATTTAATAATCTGTAATGAAAAATAATTTATAAGAACTTATAAAACATTGCAATACAAAGTAGAATAAGGACTTTGGTCTGCTGGAGTTTAAAAATGGTGCTGCTGGAGTTTAAAACTGTTAATCGTTAAAATCTTTGAAGAATTTTCATGCTATTTAATGAAAAATAAACATAAAATGCGTAACAAATATAATTTTTTATGAAAACTTCACGGAGTTACTGATAAAGATAATGATAAAGTTCCTTCTTTCTTTCTTGCTTCCTTTCTTCTTCCCCCTTGTATTTCCTTTTCTCTCTTGGCAAGTTAAGGTACCGGATAGCTCAGTAGTTAGAGCAGTTACCCGGAAGCAAAATCAACAGATCTAGGGTTCAATCCCCGTGCCGGAAATCTACTTTTCTTGCCAATTCCTTTACTTCTTTATTACTTCCCTCCGCGAAAACCCAGGATAAAGCTTGGTATTGATGAAGTAGATGTAATATTTGAAAATATCCAAAACTTGACCCAATTACATCCCATAACCGAAACTTTCCAAACATAAATTTCTCTTCTTCTCTCTACTCTTTCCTCTTTTCAAAAGAACTTATGAATGGCAAGGCAAATAGAAATATGAATTTTGTGGCAAGTGTTACAACTTCACTTTAGATTGCTAAATTGTTGATTTACTATGTATAATCCGTCTGATCTAATGCACAAAAAAGTTTTATTCTAAAAAGCTGAGATTGTCAGAAGTCTTTCTTGGTCGCCATAGAGCCATAGAGCTAAAAAAACTTGACAAAAAAGCTTCGATAATCGCTAAATTTTAACATAAATTTAACATAACAGATTAACCCTTGGTTTATAGACTTTTTCAAATTTAAACCGCGGTCAGGGCCCAGAAGTGGCTCATTCCTTTTGCAAATTCCCTTTGCTTCCAATGCCTCTTTATCAAATTCATTTCCCGTTAGAGCCGCTAGATTATGGAACTTGCTCCCAAACGACATACGAGAAATTCAGTCGCTTTTCATATTCAAGAAACGTATCGATGCTTTAGATCTAGTGGCTCTTTGCCGTAAGTAATTGGCTTATTGATTTCAGTATGTATTGTATGATTAAGTATCACTGTGCATTTCTCTATGATTTCTTTCACTTTATCGTTTGAATAAAGTATTATTATAAATAGGAAGTCTTACACGCGAAATTCAATTTCCAAATCTTATCGTAAACATTTTTTGTTTGATTTCAAATTCTCATCATTTCAAAAGTCATCCGCTTTGCGTGCCGAACTCTTTCATGCATACCCCCATTTTTTCTGGCATTCCAGAGCAGTAGAGCCTTTTCTTTTTTCAATAAAGCAAAATTTTTGTCGACATTTCATGTTCCTCTTTCTATTTAACGTTATTTAAACTTTTTGAGATAAATTGTTCAGCTTTAAACTTTACAAATGGCATTGCTTTACATTTACTGAAGACTTATTTTCTCCAGGAAAGCAAACGCTCACAATGGGGCAAAAGAATAAACCTAAAACACACAAAAAAGACGCGCTCACTCATAAACAAAAATGAATACTACGAAAAAAATGACTTTTTCTTTGATCGTCAATTCTCCAATTTTCGAATTTGGCAAGATGTTTTGCTACTATTTTGAGTTTAGATCAAAATGAATGGAAAAATTGAACAAATTTCAAAGAAAAGGTTTGTTGACTCGGGTTTGATTTATCTCTAATTTGATTGTACTACTATAAAACTACTTTTCCTGAAGTTTTCTAAGTTCAGAAAATGATGGTAACACTGGCGAGTCCGGAAGAACTTCCATCGTCAAGAAGCGAAGATGATGAAGATCATCTCAAATTTGTGAGAAGGGATGGCAAAGTTTTGACGGAAGACGGATGTAATCTTTTGGAAATGGATATGGATGATCCAGCTTGCAGACAATTTATCTTGATTTCAAAGGTTAGCTTTAATCAAAATTTCAAAACATTTTAACAAAGAAGCCAAATTTCAGTTTATTTCGGTCATGGGACTTTGCTACAAGCCTTTTTCCAGTAAACTCTCCACAACACTCCGATTGATTTATCAAGGATTTGTAACAGCTCTCTGTTCGATTTATTTTTATTCATTTCATAAAAAATTTCAGGTTTATACACTGGTGTTTTTGATTTTTACCATTCGGTCTATCGCTTTGATCCGAAATCTTCGGGGAGAACTTATCAATGGATCGTCATCATTATTCAAGCACTCGTCTCACAGGTAGTACTAGAAATGGGAAAATTCTAACCTGAACCTAATTCCACCTTCGTTTTCTTGGATTGCTCTGAAATTTTGTCTACAGGCTGAAAATGTTAATTTCTATCTGTGGACAAGATTTCAGAGCAATCGGCCAAAAATCGGCCAAGAAAAAGGAAAGTGGAATTAAGTTTGGATTAGAATTTTCCCCTGTCTAGGTAGTACCTATTCAAGTGAGATTTCTATATATATTCTAATGCTATAATCTTGTTCTTGTACCATTTCCATACACCGCTAAAGCTTCAGATTTTCTTGACTCGAGTGCAAATGAATCTGGGCATTCCGAGATTTTTCCATACACTGAAGCATTTTCAAATAGATGATGGAGGATATTATGATAAAGTAAAGCTAGATTAAATCGAAAAGCCGTTTTGAATAATGCACAAATACATTCTCAGCTTCGCAACCGTTCAATATCCAATCATACTCGTCGATTTCTCGTTCTTTTTGGAACTGGCTTCATCTCCGTCATTTTCTACTTGACTGCAGCGAAACTTGGTTTTGCGACTGCAATAATTCATCCGAGTTTCTTATATGTAAGACTTACATTACTAAGAATAGCATGATCTTAAGGTGTAAAACAGGTGTAAAAACATTCAACTCTTAGCATTTCTTAGAACATCCTAAACAGCTTCTTATAGAATTTTATAAATTGATCCTTACAGACTTTCATCTATCCAGAGTTACTCTGGATTCGTCATTTTCTCATTTTCTACAGCTTACAAGTCTGGACGATCGGTAAAACTTACTACACTTAAAGTTACTAAATCTTTTAGCTTTACATGTTTACATGTGCCTTGCAAATATCATGTATTGGGAAGCGAAGAAGTTTAATCGAAAACTCAGAGCTGTAATGATAAAAATGAGAATAAAGATGACATTTGAGCTTCAGTTAAACACTTCTACTCCAGATGAAATGGTGAAAAAAGTGGAAGAGATGATCCTTCTACACACTCATTTAAACAAATGTGTTCGAGAATTGGATCGGATATTCAAGGTTCAAATATCTCGAAATATTAAAAGAACATTCAGATCTACGCGTTTTTGATCATTTGCTCAATTATCCCTTCTACATTATTCACACTAACGCTCGTTTTGACAAGAGACAGCCTTTCTGGACTAATGCTTTGGTGAGTTGACTTTGAACTGGCAAATTTCGAACGAAAACATGAATATTTAAGTCGTAAGAATATGGCTATTGATTATTTTACTCAAGAAAATATAGCTCTAACACTTTTTTCCAGCATTCCAACAGTTTTGATGTGTCTTTATGGCTACATCGGTGCCACTCTTACCCCTGCCACTTTACATGAAGAGGTAAATGAAGTTAGAATCCATTTCCTTTTCAAAACGAACCAATCAATCAACCAACTTCTGCAAGTTTAAAATTATATTAGATTGTAAACTAAGTCTTGACCTCCTCAGCAAAGTTTCGAAATTTTGTTTATGTTTTTTACGCCTTTTTTGTTTTTCTTCAATATTGATTTATCAGTTCTTTATTGAAAAAAAAAACAATTCAGAAAGCCAAATGCTCTTTTATATTTTTTATTGATTATTTAGTCAAATGCTCTTCCAAATCTACCAACCGGGCATTTCCGACATCTAATGCTGTACGAATTTAAAAAGGAGCTTCTATCTCTGTTGCTCTGGCAAACATCAAGAGCGTGTATGGGGATGACACTTCTTCCAAAAGTACAATAAAACGCTGGTTCTACAAATTCAGAAATCAAACATTTCTCTCGAAGATGAAGATCGATCGGGTAGACTCAGAGAGCTTGAAAATGCAGATATCCTTCAAACAACTCGCGAAAACGCCCGGATTTCTTTTCGTGAAATTGTGGGTGAGGTTGGATACTTTCTTGTAACAGTTGAAAAGCACCTCCTTACTATGGGTTTTAAACCAATTTACTGTCAATGGGTGCCCTACAATCTCACCGACGCCATGAAAGGGCAGTGGTTTTCAATTGCCGTTGCACATCCGCGCGAAAATGCGATCACCATTAAATTTGCTCAAGGTAAGTGCTTTTCGATGCGAAAAAATGTCCTGAATTCAAATTTGAAAGAATTTTTCGAATCCGTCTGACAGATTTTTTTTAAATCGAAAAAAATCGAAAAAATCACTATTTTTCCATATAAACGCCAAAATGACCTCTCTTTTACAGGCTGGCTCTCGGCTAAAGGGAAATTTTGGTGAGCGTCATATACCAAACTTTATGTTCAAGGGTCTTGTGCACATTTTGACACCAAAACGAGATCAATTGGGTGAATTTGTGAAAAGTTGATGCCTTTTGAACGCAAAAGTAGCGTTTTTCAACTTTCTGCGCGCTAAAGCGTGGGTAAACTACCGTAACCATTACAAAAAAAAACTAAATTATAAAACAAACAAATGTGTTTTCATTTTCTTCACTTCTGATCAAAACTTTTGCTTTTTTTTTTATTGTTTACATAATTTTGTTTCCAACTAATGATTTGTATTTTACAAGTAGAGAAATGCCTCAAATCAACAAGAAACGTAAAATGGGGAAAGAAGCCTATCGAATCAGGATATCAGCAGGAAGCGATCGAAAGTTCAACAAGGAAAAAATGCGAAAAGTGAGATTGGCGAAGACTCTCAAGCAACAAATGAAGCGATCAGCTCATGCTCGACAAGCTTTACCTCTTCATATCGCCAACAACATTCGTAAACGATATTTCCAAAGAAATCTGTCTTCGCAGCATGGTTTGGCAATCATATCGCCTATTTCTCCAATTCAAACGTTGGCACTTTTTGCTAAATCTAAAGTGACGAGAGATGCACACAGAGCATATTGAAAGGCCACAGGAATTTTTCCAAGTGAGTATCGTCTGCAAAAGTTAAAGAAGAGCTTTCGGTCTAACGTTGAATATGTGTTCACTGGAGGGATTATCAAATTAAAGAATGTGCTTCAGGCTGTTCAATTCAGGCTTTCTCGCGTAGAAGACAGTGAAAAGAAAAGGATAGTGCTAATGTGTGACAAAGGAGCTGATACAACAAAGTTGACTTTAATGCTCCCGGACAAAGCTGAAAAACCACAATCCTGCTACAATCAGTTTATTATAGCTGTTTGGTTTGGATATGACAACAACCAAAACTTGCAAAAACTTAATACAATTTATGACGAGTTATTGCCACTAGGTTTGCAGATTTTTTTGGGTGGAGATTTAAATTTTTTGGCATCAGCATATGGCCTTTCAAACGCTTCATCATTCCCATGTGTTTGGTGCGAATTTCAAGCAGATAAGAAGAGAAAAGTACCTGGACAGAAGTATCGAAATACCTATTCCAAAAGATCGAAATACCTATTCCCTCTCGATCGAAATACCTATTCCAAAAGAACCTTGAAGTCAATGGATGCCTGACTTGTTGCTCCCGATTTTGACAGTCGAAAAGGAGTGCTTCGCTCATACGTTTGGAAAATTGAGCCTAGACAATGTGTGCCACCGATTCTGCATCTGAAACTTGGTTTTGGGAACTTGATTTTTAAAGCTATGAAAGACGAGATGGATAACAATGCGACAGCTAAAAAAATTTTGAAGATCTGTCAACTCGACTTGGTTTTGAAAAGTCCTTCAAATCCGATGACTTGAATGGTCCTAAGCTGAAAAAGCTTTGTCTACATCGCGCCGAATATCGAAAGTTGTACACGTCACGTAGATACAGATTTCTATGTAGTTGTTTGGATCAACTCAACAAATTTTGCGAGATTTCCACTACAACCAAGCCAAAACTGCTGCCCGATGAGCGCAAAAATATTATCGAAGAAAGCGGAGATTTGCTAACTTCCATGGAAGCCCTAGAAATTGGAACGCGTTCAGTCAAATCCCATGTAGTCATAAATCACCTGAAAGAGTTTCTGGAAGACAATGAATGTTGGGGAAACATGGCAGAAGAGGGCCTAGAATCACTACATTCAATTTTTTGGCAATTATGTAAAAGAATCAAGCGAGGAAATAAAACAGACATTTTACGTCATGCTGCACAAACACATTCCATCAATGTTCTGCTATTCGATGTAGGTTCTTTGTCTTAAATGTTGTTAAAATTTTATGGTTATTGCCTGGTTTTTATTAGTGCTTATAAGATCATAGATTACTGTTAAATTTAAAATAAAGAGTTAGACGTAAATATCAGCAAAATACAAAAAAGCCAACCAACCTGCAATCGCTAACATCTTTTTCGAAGACATATTTAAACATTTGACCAAACATATCTAAATTTGCACACTTAAGCTATAAATATTGTAAAAACATAACCTAATAAAATCCTCATTGTGAATTTGAGCTGTTTTTTGACGTGCCCGTTATCGACTGACGCCTTCTACCTGTAAAACACAAATCATTCGTTGAAATCAAAATTATGTAAACGATAAAAAAGGAGCCAAAATTTTGATTGAAGAATTGAATTGAATTGAAAGAAAAACAAAAAGAATTGAAGAAATTCATAAAAACACATTTGTTTGTTTTATAATTTAGTTTTTTTTTGCAATGGTTACGGTAGTTTACCCACGCTTTAGCGCGCAGAAAGTTGAAAAACGCTACTTTTGCGTTCAAAAGGCATCAACTTTTCACAAATTCACCCAATTGATCTCGTTTTGGGGTCAAAATGTGCACAAGACCCTTGAGCATAAAGTTTGGTATATGACGCTCACCAAAATTTCCTTTTCGCCGAGAACCAGTCTGTAAAAGAGAGGTCATTTTGGCGTTCATATGGAAAAATAGTGATTTTTTCGATTTTAAAAAAATCTGTCAGATGGATTCGAAAAATTCTTTTAAATTTGAATTCAGGACATTTTTTCGCATCGAAAAGCACTTACCTTGAGCAAATTTAACGGCGATCGCATTTTTCGCCTTATTTCGCGCGGACGTGCGTTGCCCTTCTTTCCAGATACGAGAGGAAATCTTTCTTACCGCGTGTAGTGACGAGAGATGCAAAGTAGATTATGACTGCAAAATTTCAGAGGAAACGACAAGAGAAATGAGTGGGAGTTACACTAGGTTGTGCTCCCAGAGCCCCACCAGACGAAGTACATGCTATCGGTTTGGTGGGATCTCTTAGGTGTCATTTATTGGAAGCTTCTCGATAATAAACAGACACTCAATATTATACAGTGACCAGCTCAGAAACTTGTTGAGAAAATTAAGGAAAAGAGCCCAATTTGAAAAAGGTCATTTTCCAACACGATAACGCCAGTTCACATACGGCAAAGTTGAACCGCTCCACAATCCACGAGTTGAACTGGGAATTCGAACCCCACCCACCGTATTCTCCTGACCTCAGTTCTACAGATTACCATCTTGATGCAACACGCTCTAGATGGAGAGCACTTTCAAAATCAAGAAGACCTCAAAAAGTGGCTCGAAAACTATTTCGACTTGAATTCTCGACAAAAATTTTCTATGAGAGAGGAATCCGCCAATTGTCAGTAAAATTGGTGAAAGTCATCGCAAATAATAAAGGCTTTTTCGATTAAACTGCTCTTTTGGTTGCCAATAAATATTATTTTGAATTTGGGATTAAGACTTAGTTTACAACATAATAGTGATTCCCTGAATCCTCATTGAAGGCTCACAAGTACAAATAGCTCTAATTTCTGAAGAACTAGACTATATCTGTAATTGTTTAGCTAAGCAAATCAAAAGCAACACTTTGTATGAATAACAATCTCTGGGTGCCATTTGACGAAAAAGTGAACAAGGTTGGTTTTTTGAGGGTTTCATTTGCAATTTCCAACTGAGGTTCATTGAAAGCATCAATTTCAAAGTTTCAATGATCAATAAACTAAAATTTGGACGAACTTTACGAAAATTTCTAGCTTTCTAGGTAGCTCACACGTTGGTGATGCACTTGGAACAAGCCGATTTGGGGATTTCTCTTTGGGGCTTTGCACTCGTCACAAAACCAATGATTCTTACGGTAAGATAGAATCTAAAAGACTGAATATCTTTCAAAGCCATCTCCAGACATTTTCCGTGATGATGACTTGTCTGGCTTTCTTTTTGGAGTTTCGCCCGAAAGAGACCGCGTAAAAACAGAATGCCACCATGCCGTGACTTTGAATCAAATTGTTTTCACTAGAGTTGTTTTCGTTAGATGGATACACGCTTATTCATTAAATTTACCTCCATTCTCTATTTTTTTACCTTTGCGAAGATTTATTGAGCAGTGAAATATGACTGGAGAAAACACAGAGTTCAAACACCTTTAAATGTGCAATTTTGTTGTTTTTTTGAATCAATAGCCTTATCAGTGAATTTCTTGAGTAAGGAAATTCAATGGAACGTTTGTGAATGATTTTTTTTGTGTTATTAAATGATGAAAGCGCTTTTAACTTGTCTTATTGGACTTATCATTTTCTACAATGTCATCAGAGCACGAGGTGAGCTTTTCGTTCAGCTTTAAACCAATATCTGTATAGGCCAATGTTAGGCTGTCCAGAGAGTCTTTTCGTTCTTTTTTATACTTCTGTTTAAAATCAAATGCACGAATTGAACGGTTTGTTTCATTAGAAAGGTCAATTATTTCCCTGCAAAATAACATTGAAAGGGGTTTGAAACGGTTTAAACGGGCCTTATGTCTGAATTCTTTTGAAAGCAGATCGATTGCTCAAGCCAAACATTTGTAAAGCCTTTGAACTTTACATTTGTAGAGTCGGCTTTCTCTTTAACTGAACCTAGAACAGTACTGTGAATAAATTTACTAGAATAAACTAGAAAGCTTCTAGCTATAATATAATACAAGCTAGATTCGCAGTGCAAGGTTATTGGGCGGTCCAGAAAGTCTCTCCATTCCTTTTCATACTTCTGTTTAAAACCAACAAATATACCAAAAAACTAGGGTTTGTGTCATTAGAAAGGCCAATTATTTTTCTGGCTTAAACATTAAAACGGGCTTAAAATGCCTTATGTTTGCATTTTTTTGAGCGCGTCAAGTCGGGTAGTCAAAAAGGGCGACGGCTCGATGCGGTTTAGACATTTTAATAGATAGATAAAAGATAAAATAGATAGATATAGATATAATAGGTTGATGCATAAGTCTTTTTGTTCCTTTTCGTCTGCCGTTTCAAGCCAACAAATGCACCAATTAAACTACGGTTGATTTCATTAGAAAAACCAATTATTTTTCTGCAAAATAACATTAAAACGGGTTTAAAAATATTTTATGCCTGGATTTTCTTGAGAGTATGAAGTCGGGTAGTCAAAAAGGGCTAACTCGATGATGCGGTTTAGACACCTTAGCTAAAGAAAACCTATCTTCGTGTCAATAGATAAAAGATAGAGAAAAAAAGTTTGATATTTCGCCAAAATTTCAGAGAAATTCATTCAGCCAATTTTTCCGTAGAGTTTTTTATAGATTTTTACGAAAAAGGCGTTTTTCACTCTCGAATTTGCTTGAAAGTGAACCGAAATTGATTTAAAAAGATGGAAATTGAACAAAAAAACACTTTTTTTATAGAGCAAACTATAGATTAATTGGTGAATTTGTTACTTTTTAACAGAAGTACGAAAAAAACGAAAAGACTTATGCATCAACCTAATAGATAGTCAATAAATAAAAGATAGAGTATAAAAAGTTATGTATATGATCAAGTTTGCAGAGAAATTAATTGAGCCAATAGAGGTTTTCATTGGTTTTTACGAAAAACACGTGTTTTCACTCTCGAATTTGCTTGAAAGTGAACCCAAATTGCCTTAAAAAGATGGGAAAATGAACAATAAAGAGTTTTTATTTAGAGCAAAGCATAGGTTAATTGATGAATTTGTTATTTTTCAGTACGAAAAGGAACGAAATGACTTTCTGGACAGCTTAATATTAAGTTGGTTCACAATTTTTTTCCAAAAGTATTTTTAAAATAATACCACAAAATTTCTATTTAAACTATTAAAAGGACTAAATCTTTCTATGCAAAATGACTTTTGGGAAATTCTTGAAAGTAATTGTTTTTGTGGATTGGGGTTTTTGGATCAAAAGCGCAAAGACGAGCACCTAAAACTCCGATGCCGAAGTCGCAATTTGAACACTTTCTTCAATACAAACCTATTTTGGTGCCATAGTAAAAAAGATGGAGCGCATTTGATTACATTAGTCTTCAAAATTTAAAAACGATCCGTTCAGCCATTTTGTTTAAAACAACAATTGAAAACCTTACACAAAAATGTGTTTTTATCCGGTTGAGGCGAACTTTGAGCTTTCTCTCAAAAGTCATTTTGTAGAGAAATGATTGACCTTTTTAATAGTTCAAGACACAACAAATTTGTTAAAGGATTCTTTTCCATGGAAACATCAAACATCAAACAACATCAAACATCAAACATCAAACATCAAACAACATCAAACATCAAACATCAAACATCAAACAACATCAAACAAAATTTGAAACCAAATTGTAAAAACTTATGCACCAATCTAATAGTTTAGACTTTCAATCGAGAGCTTGTTGTCCGGAAAGCTGCATCAACAACTGTAAATCTGGAAATTGTCCTTATTGGTGTGGTCTAAAGGACAATTGATGTCATCAGAATGAAACCGCTGTCATCAGTCCAAAATCAGTAAACATCGGTCCAGCAAAAATGTACTACTCCTTGCAAAAATATCTGTTTGATCTGCTTTTTGCTAAGTTTAATAGCGCTGAATAAACTTTATTCATTTGAAAGTTTTATCAACGCAAAAAAAAGAAAAAGATTGATTGAAGTTTTCATTGGAAAACTTTAACCAATTGGAAGCTCGGTTGACTGCGTGACTAAACCAATCACTGAACTTCGCTTTTGATTTTCGATTTTCGGCCTTTTCGAGCTTTTCGATGGTAACATAAACATGATTACAACAAAGCTAAAGGTTCAAGCTGTTTCACGCATTAAAAATCAAGCTGTTTGACTAACCCAAAAATAGATTGTACAGTAAACGGATAGACTTCCATGAGCAGAAAATAGAAAACGGGTACTCCTCCTTTAAAGGAATTCAATGTCCACCAATGAAGCACCAAAAATGTGACAGTGATAAAATGAGTTGTCACTAACTAAAAGCAATAGTAACTCCAGAAATTTTTACCTACCATAATTGACAAACGGATATCAGCTAGCCGGCTTGAGTTCGATGTTGATCTCTTGGTCTAGAGCTTTTTTTCATCAAGTAAACTTAGAATCCTGGAGACTTAAAAGGAGAGCCAACCAACCAGTGCATGAACTCTCCACAATGTGAGTAAATCAAGACAAAAAGTGACTCCAAATACACCGTACATCACTTTCTCAAACCAAGTGACCAGCCATTGCCCAATAGCATCCCATGAATAAGAAGTGACATTACAAAAATGGAGAGGACTGTAGAACCAGCCTCCATAACAAATGAAACCAGTTACTGGGTTAACCACTAAAAGCATTACCTTTTTTTTACATTCAAGCACTCACAATTTCCGATTTGATAACAATAGACGGTGATCGGGAAAAGCCAAAGGGCCAAAGCGTGCAGAAAAGCGATTTTCTCCATTTTTGAGTAGTACAAACCATTAAAGAAAACGGCAAAGACTCTGAAGATGAATTAAGCAAAAATTTGATTTGATCTGACCTATTTGTGCACAGTCCATTGGCGAGCATTTGCATACAATAAATCATGCTGAGATTACATGAGGAAATAATTGAATTCAGGGTTAGAGGTGAGATTGGAGATCCCAATGGGTTTACGCATTCCCATCTAGAATTTGACTATGCTTTAGAGTTGTTACGTCCAAATCCGGTTCGATTTCGGATTCCGAGGTCCGAACCTGGTTCAGGCGTCCGAATCTCTCCTTTGGATCAAATCCGATGCAAGCTGTATTTGAATTGGTGCAAATATGCTAATTCTATAAAAATCTATTTCTATCTACATAGTTCTATGACTTTACTACGGGCTAGCACTATGTACAGTACTAGAGCCAGTACTACAGGGAGTTCAGTATTTGTTCAGACTTCTTTTTGGTAGATTAGCTCCCCAGCGCAAAGTTCCGCCTAATATGTTAAGTGTTATATCAAATATTGAAGCCCTTAATTTTGGCTACATTTATCTATTAAAACTTTTCCGGTTGGATATAAACAACTCATTTTACAAGCCCTTGAATAAGTATTAATCGGTCCCCCTCCGGCGCGCTGCCATTTTTGGCGATTTTCATTATAACAAATAGTCAGAAAAAGTTTTTCGATATTTATTTTATGGTAAAATTATATTTAACACCATTTAATAAAGCTAAGAACTGTTTTTGACCGAACCGTCTTACTCAAGTCTTGCTTTTATATAATACTTAACACACTAGGGTTGAACTTGGCTCTTAGGAGCTAATCTACCAAAAAGAAGTCGCCGTAGATCCTGAACGCCCTGTATGCTCAATACGGGTCAGTACTATGTACAGTGCGGACCAGTAGTACGGACCTTGCATCGGATTCGATCCAAAGGACAGGTTCGGAGGTCCGAATCCGGTGCAAAACAATTGGATCGGATTCGGACATCCGAACCTGGTTTGAACGCTGTACCGGATTCTGATGTGCCAAAGTTAGGGTTTAAGAAAGAAAATGTATCCATGAACAGGCTGTAAGACTAGGTAACTACACTCACGACAAAGTTTTTTTTCTTGTTCTGAGTCTAACCTCTTTGTTGGTCGGTTTAAGGATAAATCCCTTTAAAAACTTCAACAAAACCTACGTCAACACACACCACGCTTTGTAATACATCATCCATGAGACATTAATTCGACTATAGCAATCAAACAATAAATAGAACTTGACAGCCCAAGAAATGTTCCTGTTCTTGACGATCAAACGAGCGCAGAAAAGATTCAACAAGGTACCAAACGAGCCAAACTAAACTTGAACAAGCTTGTTTTAGATTAAAGCATTCTTCAAAGTTTTATGCTTTTCAATTGTTCTTTTTCTATTCAGTTCACTTGTAACCCAAGTTTGGCCCACCAAAATAAGCGCCCCAGCCACCAGTCCATTTATCTCATCATTGACATGGGATTTCACCGGCAATCCAGCCCAATCGTAAGCGATCCCAAATTGTGGTAGATCGTATGAATAACCAACATCATCGTGGCAAAGAGTGAACGTGTAATCAATTCCACTTGAATTACCGTGATCGACTGGAGTTGAGGAGATTAAAGTGGTTGTTGAGTAAAGGTTATAGAAGGGATCGGATTCTGTCATTTATACTTGTGCTGGCCTTCAACGAGGATCCAGTGAACCACTAGAATATTAAACTTGCAGAAGTTGAAAAGAGTTAGTGGTACCAACAAGATTGATTAGTTTTGAAAAGGAAATGGATTTTAAATTTATTGTAAAGTTAACAATAACAATAAACAATTTTTTATTACTTTCCATTTCAACTTGTCTCTTTTCAACAAGTTGAAATGGAAAGTAATGAAAAAAATCCAAACTTAAATCAACAATGACACAAGTCTAGTCATTTTCGATCTCAAAAAGACCATGAAAAACTTTCTTCCGTTCAAATTTTCTCGACAATCAAATAAGGAAATTGGTTCGAAAGAAATGACTACTAAATCATGAAGTCGGGACAGAATTTACTTCCAAAAAGCATTGATTCTATTTTCGACTATAGCCACAAGTATCACTCGGGCAGTAAATTATGGTCTAAAGAAAATTTTCTTTGAAATTTTTATAAAGAAAAGAAAAAGTTTTGTTTTTGGAATATCTCGAGAGTTTCAAACTGTAAAATAGAACTTAGATTGGAAATTAAGCTAATAAAAGAAAACATTCAACTTTGATCTTTGATCAGGAAATAATTTTTAAAAAAAACAAATTTAACCGAGTTATTAAATCCTGGAACATTTTACCCCCCACATGTTCGTGATATTCCCACCTTGACTAGATTTAAAGCCGCAATTTCGGCAATTGATTTGACTGCTCTGTGATTCTTCCTTGAGGTATCTATTTATCTTTTGAGTGTGTTTTGAGTGGTGTCCCGGGTAATTATTGTGATTTTGTTTTGTCGCTATTCAACTGAATAAAGCAGATATATAATCTCGCTTATAAAGGTCCGATGATAAGGTTTCGTTTCCGCGAAACAGAATAATGTCATAATTGTTGACTTTTACAAAGCATAAAAAGATTAGTGAGTTCAGTGCAATTTTGTTAGACAAAATATGGCTTACGATCTAGATAAAGTTAAGCTTTAACACATTTGCGGTATTTTGGGCGTACATTCGTATAGCCGTTAACTGTTTTACTGATATCTTGGTGCAAACTTAAAGATAAACAAAACTATTATAGTCATTGAATAGCCTTAAATCTGATCTTAAAAACTAGTACAAAGTTACCGAGAAATTTCTGCAAAAGAAATAACAAAAGTATTTAAAAAATTGAGCTGCCACTAAAATAATTGTCATTTGTACGCCCGGCCGGTGGATCGATCGTCTTGAATGTGTTAATTGTGAAATAAAATCAAAAATTAAAAAAGTTACATAATTTATTCATGAGCAGCTATATTTCTGCTTGTTTCTACTTTATCAAAATAAACTTCCAGCCACTTTTGAGGAGCGACTCTTCAAGCAACAACAAAAATCCATCAATCTCCTTGTTCTTTGCCTAAAATTCATAAAATAGATTCCAATTAATTGCTTCTACCTTCTTTCCGGCAATTCTTTAAATTCCCATTGGGAATGATAATGCTCAAAATACACGGCCTTTGCTCGAAGCTCCAAATTGAGAAGATCAGCCGTTTTTGTGACTCGATTTCTTTCACTTTTTACAACGATCCAATAGAGAAGCCATGGGGAAATCATTGTGAAATATTGTGGAATCTGGAATGCGAGTTTTGGAGGCATTTTGGTTTTGTTTTTGGTTCATGCAGGTGTTACTTTTGATTCTATCAAGTCTCTTCCGTTTCTTTTTCAAATCAGCATCAAAGGGTACAATTTTGCTTACTTAAAAGTACGAGAATAAAAAGAAAATGACATTTTGACACTAATGACACTATTTTTTTCGATAATAGGCTGTCGAGAAGTCTTTTCATTCCTTTTCTATTGAAAAAGAACAAATTCACCAATTAACCTATGCTTTGATCTAAATCAAAAGGTGTTTCTTGTTCAATTTCCCATCTTTTTAAGGCAATTTGGGTTCACTTTCAAGCAAATTCGAGGGTGAGAATGTGTTTTCCTAAAATCTCTAAAAACCTCTATTGGTCAATTAATTTCTCTGCAAACTTGGCTATAAACATAACTTTTTATACTCTATCTTTTATCTATTGACACGAAAATAGGTTTCCTTAGCTAAGGTGTCCAAAATGTCTAAAGTGTCATCATCGAGCCGTCGTTCTTTTACTACCCGAGTTCACGCTCTCAAAAATTCCAAACTTAAGACATTTTAAACCCGTTTAAATGTTATTTTGCAGGAAAATAACTGGTTTTCTAATGACTTTATAACTTTCTAATGAAATAACTTTCTAATGAAACAAACCGTAGTTCAATTGGTGCATTTGTTGGTTTTAAACGGAAATACGAAAAAGAACGAAAAGACTTTCTCGAAAAGACAACCAAAGTTCACTATTCCAAAACTCACAAAGAAAAACCCGGAACTAGCTGAATACAATGGTTCAGGTAAGTAGGCAAAAAATTGTCGATAGGCAGCACTGAGAATCGAGAATGCCAAGAAGGAGAAAGCATGGAAAAGACTGAAATTTAGATTCTGAGTCAATTATATCGGTGATTCTCGGGAAATTGTGTGATTTTTAAACAAAGTTTCGTTGTTCAAGGAACCGTTTACTTTTTAGAGCCAAGTCAAGGAGCTAAATTCAAGCTTGAAAAGTGCAAGCCAATAATGTGAGAAAGCTAGTTTCTTTAGACCGGATTTTCACCAGTTTTTCTTTTCTTTTTCTTACCTATACGGAAGAAAAAGCTGCATAGTCAAAAACAGCTGTCGCCGCGACAAATTCACCGAAATATTATAGGATCTTTGAAGTCTGAATTTTCAAATAAAATCTCTCCTATTGACTGAACATATCTGTTTTCTCTTTTATACAATTTCAACAATAAAAAAGCACTGAATATCGTAACGATTTCAAAGATTCCGATGAAAATCGATTCAATATTCGATTTCTCGGCTAAACTCTTTGCATTCCCGAGACAATATGCGATTTGAATGCTTGGAGTGGTGAAATCGGCGAGTTTCCACCAGAATTCGAGGGAAAATGCGAAGATCTAAAACTCTATATTGTTTTTGATTTTAGTTTTTTGATTTTCGCTTTGAACTTTAGTTGGGATAATCTTTGGCTTTACAACTTTACTAAAGATGATCAAAATAAAGCTTTTACCAACTAAATTAGTAATTAGACCAAAATTACCGCCATCGAAGCCAGCACTCGTCTCAAAAGCGTTTCCCTTTCGTTTGAAGCGATCACCACCAAAGAATGAAATGAATCGGAATAGAGCAAGAATCAGATTGAGAATTGGCAATGACACAATGGAGATAAGCATTGCAAAACGAAAAGAATAACACAGCCATGAATTGATCGTGGCAAGACATGGTGGTTGGGTAAAATGGAGAAAGAGGAGAGTTGTCTAGAAATTAAAAAGCTCTTCAATTTGTCTTAACATTAAAAAAGGGGCAAGTTCCAAATCGAGTAGCACTTAATGGGCTTGGCTTCCAAGATCAAATCCTTTAGCATTATTTCTTTTCAATTCAATCTTGGCCAGCTAACAGCAGCTTTCAGCAGCTTACAGAAGCTTCCACCAACCTGTAGTAAGAAAGCACCAAGATTCTGTATAAGATGAATCACGTAACAACAAAGCAAATGCTCCTTAAAAGCTGAGTCTACAAAAATTGATGAGAATATCCGCCGACATGTGACGAAAATCCCGAGAATTGACGTAAAACTGCAGAAAAGTTGGCAGCACATTGTCGTCTTCAAATATGAACTTGATGTAAATTTTGATATATCAGGACAACTTGAATCCATTTAAGAAAATAAATATTTGTGTTGGTAATTTTCAAATTGCTCTTTCTCTTGATCAAGCTGTCCTTTACAGAGCCTACAATTTAGGGTAATCTTTGCCCAGATTTTTGCTCAAATCCCTGGGCAATTTTGCAGAAGATAATTGCTTTGTATCAATAAATTTAGAAGATAAATATGTAAATAAAAAGATTATGGAGTTAATAGTGTATCTATTAGATGTTGTGACTGGAAAGAGCAGGCAAAGAGTCACTTTTACGTTTCCTCAGCAGGTGTTTCTACCAGAATAGACTGAGGTCAACGCTTTACAACTTCTGCAACAAAATTCTCTTAAGATTTTTATTCAACAAAGATCCAAGTTCTTTTAAATCACAATTTTCATACAGTTGCCTAAGCTTGAGCCTGAGTTACACACGGTTCATACCTCTTGCATACAGTTTTCATTCAAGGAAATAGGGAGTGACACTGATGGATACCATCGATACAAGTCATTGTTTGGTCCATAAAATAAGTCTCGCTCTTGGTGCAAACAGCAGCGTTTGATTCACCTGTATGCCATTAGATAAAATCTCTTGTATTTCCGAGTCAATGTAACTTTGAGACAAAAATAGCATCGAGCGATCAAGTTTTAGATTAATTGTCTTTGTTTTGTGTCGAGTTAATCACTAAGCCAGATAAATTTATTCAAGCAGATAATTTCAAAAGATTTTCAATCGAAACATTATATTTACGAATAATTGTTGATGTAAATGTAAAATTTCTAAAAAGGTAGCGTATGTGCAAGGGCAAACAAGTCGGCAAACATTTAAAAACAATTGAACTCAAGTGAAGTACAGCCTGAGCAGTTCAAGTAACAAAAAAGGTAAATAAAGCCAGCAAGCGTCCCTGGGTTCAAATTGTTTGAAAGTCGAATATTTTGATAGACATGGTAGACACTTCATGCATAAGTTGCTGCCAAAGAGGCATGCGTGCGGGATTTTCTTACAATGGTTACTATACTTTAAAAACTACTCTAACGTCGGCCAAACCACGATCCAAACCATCCACCGGATTTTGGTGGCGGAGTTGGAAGTGGAGGTGGTGAGCTTGGTGGTGGCGGTGGAGGTGGAGGTGATGAGCTTGGTGGTGAGGGTTTCGTCTCTTCCTTGGCTCTTCTAATTTTTGCTTCCACTTCTCGATCAATCTAACAGTTTTTTGTGCAAATCTAAACATTATCCCTTACCCTTTCTTTTTCTCGTTCCTTTTCAGCTGCAGCTAATCGCAGCTTCTCAATCTCGAGGTTGGCGAGGATTTGCTGAAATGAAACATTCTTATAATGATCCAAAAACAACAAAGAATTTGTCGAGCATAAAATCAAATGACAAACGTTCTTTTGAACAGCTAGCCTTGCCTCCTCCAACCGGATTTCCCGCTCAGCAGCAGCTTGACTTCGACTAAAAAATGACAATAAAACACAAAACAAAGCTCATGAACATTTCTTATCCTTTATTTATAAAAAACAAACCGTTCGGTAGCTTCTTGCATTTGTTGCAGAACCATCCACATCGGATTATTTCTCAAGTCGTTCATTTTCCCTTCAAGTTCTCGTTTCTTTACTTCCTTGTCTAAATTTTTTTGAACAACGATTCTCTTCAAAGTTTACCAAATTTCTCTTTTAACTCGTTGGCATGTTTCCTTCCCTGATTGCAACTTTCTTGAAGAGCTTTTACTTGTTGGTTATGTTTCTGCTGATTATTGATGAGTTTTTGCTTGATCTTCTCAATCTGGATGTGTTGTCTGACATTGCTCATGAATGTGTCTTCACATTTCTAAACAACATAAACTTGATTGTACTTTGAAGAAATTCTAGGAGTGATATTATTTTTCCATGCTTTATTTTTTGTATTCCAAAAGTTACAAACCTTGAACAAATCGACACTTTTCTCTTTGTAATTGTCGATGATGTTGTTGATCAGGTCAATGTCCAATTTAGGCATTTGTTCCTTTATTTGGATAGCAAATTTTGCCTGTAACAGTAATCAAATTCTAGTGTGTCAAATTTCTTTGTTTAATTCCTATAAACCTACTTTTTCAACATTGTAGTTAGCTTCAAGCAATGCTTTGATTTCCCCAATCTTCTCCTCTGCTTGATCCATTTTGTGCACTTGCACCACAGACTAAAATTTTGAATTTTAAAAGCAATCTTTTTCTATTACACCTTTCCCAACTCTGTCGCGTAAAATTCAAGCAACTCGGCAATTTTCTTGGACAGATCCGAGTTTATCTGCGAGACAAAACTTTCTTCCTCCAGGTTGGCGAAACGACTCTGTAAACAAGACGTCAATCCGTACTTTTGATTATTTTGCATTTACTTTTGATTCAAACTTGCATTTAAAAAGGAAACGGTAGAATGAACAGAGCAATAGCGAATTGATGATAGAATGAAATATGAATGCAAAAGGTGAACGGCGTCAAGATTTGTTAGAGAGATAAACACTTTGGATGAGAAGCTAATAAAAATACGACTTGTGGCGTGCGTGGCGTACAAACTAGTTAAAAGTACCCGTTCATATTTTGTTTATGTCAAAAAATTTCAGGAATTATAAGTGTTTAGATTTATTAGGCCATTCGTTCTCACTAACCTGAATCATTCTGTCTAGTAGAGCCCTTTTGTCATTGACGAGACTCTCTTCATCATTAAAAGGTTCCACCGCTAAATTTGTTATGTTAACCACCACTCCTCAATAGTCAAAAAAGTATTGGCACCTTCTCAGAAATTTCACATATTGATTAAAAACTTTTCTCCTATCCATTTTCAATCCGGTTTAAATTGTTAGATCTATGGTTAAACATGGTTCAAAACGAATATTGCCCGTTTTAAAGGCAAATTCACGCAAAATAAGCAAAAGTCAGACCGCAATCATGTCTTCGATCCTCACGACCCCCGCCGAAGAGTTACTCCCAAAAGGTATTCTTCTTATTATTCAAATTTCTTCTAGTTTTCAAAAAACCTAACCTGATCGACCAATCAAAAAAATTTTGGCCATGAAACCGCAAAACGCCCTGTTTTTCCGTATAAATGGCTATTTCAGACCTTAAAAACTAAAAAAGCTATCGACAAACTGTTTTCAGTTTCAAATTCAGCATCATTAAATCACTAAAAGACAGTTAAAACTTTCTAGGTAGGAAAAAAAATCCTACAGTGAGAAAACACAAAGGTGTCAATACTTATTGCTGCCAATTTTCGCACATCTTCTGTACTTTTGAATTTTTCTTCTTGAATAAAACGTTCAACATAAAAGTTTTTCTATTTATAACGAGTTTAGTTCTTGCATTATCTCAAAATTTAAACCTTTAAATTTAATGATTGAAAATTTAAGGATAGGAGAGAAGTTTTTTATCAATATGTGCAATTTTTGAGAAGGTGACAATACTTTTTTGGCCATTGTATGTATGATTCATCATTCTATTTCATATTTACTGTACCCGTCTCAAAATTGTCCATGGCTTGTCTATGAGCTTTCTCATGTTTCTCCCTCAACCGCTCCACGGTTTGATTGCCTTGCAACAAGTCTTTGAAGTTTGGCTAAAATTATAAGCTAAAATTGTAGGCAAGTTGTTGTCTTATACATTCGAAAGCAGTTTTAACTTTCGTAAGAATAACTTCAAATTTTCACACACCCGCATCATTCCCTCGTACTTATCATAGCTGCCATCTACAGCTTCACTCATTTGTCGATCCCGAAAGCGGTCTCGATTCGACTTGGATCTTTCAGCACACCGATCCTAAATGTTATCACTACAATTGTAGCTTATCTAGAGATCCGGTTTTGAATTCCCACTCAATGAGCTAACTTACCTCCAAATATCTTTTGAACTCAGCAAATGCTCGTTCCTTTTCTTCCTGACTCCCAAAAAGCGTTTTGCTGTTATACACCTGAAAACGGTTACAAAATGTTACATCAAATGCAATTACATTAATCGATGATGTCACAAGTTCTTTCAGTTGATCATCAAACTTTTGTGGCACAACCGAGCGAGAATCATTCTTTTTAACCAACTAAATAGAAAGAGTTTTGGAAAATGACTGATCAAAAACCTCGTCATAATCAGAATTAAACTGTTCAATCCCCGCAGTTCGTGCCCTTTCAAAGTATAATTCTTTTGTCGCCTAAAATTTGTTTCTATACAAATTCCTGGAAATCTTACGCTAAATGCCGTGCCGATTCCTCTGAGATCAGCGTTTTTCAAGTGTGCAACGAGATTCTAAAAGGGGTTTTCGTTAAAACCTCGGCATTCAAAGTCACAGTAATTTTGTTTTTACCAACCTTGACATATTCTTGAAGGGTGAGCCCGGTGAGTCGAACACCCATCACTAACTTTGGCTCGAGATTCTTCAAGATGTCATTTGCGCAGTCGCATAGCCCGGACAAAAACTCTTCTCCACAATCTGCAACAATAATCTGTTGAGATTTTATAATTTCTTCATACCTCCAGCTTTGATCTCTCCACTAGCGTTGATCACGTGTTCAGCCGGCCTCTTGACCATAAAGCATTGAACTTTCTCAAAGCTTCTGAACAGCCCTTGTACAAGGCGGTTCACGTCATGGGCATTCGTTGATGCATTCTTAATACGCTTTGGTTTTACCACTAAATGTTACTTACCCGAATATGAGATAAATATTCATTTCCTTGCTCAAAGCCAGAGCAATTTGCGTCACGAACCATTAGAAGGAAATTCTATTTTGAATAGAATTTTAAAATCAAAAAGTTTTCACCCACTTGTCCGATCACTTTATCATTCATTCTCGAATACTCAATGAAGAGATTAAGCGCGTCCAAATCTTGAGCATCAATCTGGCTCTTGGTGTTGAAAATCTAGATAATAGTGATATTTTCCATCTACTTATAGTTAGGTAAACCTTGATCGAAGACATCAGCAATGAGATGACGAAGATGATCGCCGAGTGAGCTGGATTTGTTTGACAATCATATGTGCCTTGGGTGTCCATAAGGATTACAGCTATCTAAAGCCATGCATTTTTGAAAAAATATCAAATAAAGGATTTAGACTCACATCTTCACCATTCTTGTCCTTGCGAATGAAGACTTTCGGCCAAACCATAATCCCAGCGGTGTGCCGACTCCATCCACCCTTGAAACGAATCCCGTTGTGACCACTGAAAATTCTTTTTAGCTGTATAACAAGCTTGAAATTTTATTGGATGGCTTATTTAATTCAAATCTGTATTCACCCAATGTACTCTGTTGTTTTAAAAATGGCAACTCCATTCTGTAAACCCTTCAACACGATGTTGTTCCAAAATGTCTTCCCGCCACGGAATTTCCCCGTTGTCGAGATGATTGCAATCTGTAGACAAAAAGATTAAATATATTTTACGCCATCTTTGAATGAAGATTTATCTGAAACTAACAGGCAATGATCCCGCTTGTTCGCATAGACTTTCCAGCAGCGCTCGATTGAAATGAGTTTGTCCTTCCTCATCGATGTCAAAAAGTTGCTCCAAATCAATCTCGATAGCATTAGTCTGAATCAGATGAAGTTGAAGTTAACATTTCTAGATAATCAAATAAATTTATTAGCTTACTTAACCTGAGCCTTTACAGGTTAAGTAAGCTAATAAATCTGTACCTGTTCTTCGATCGAAGCTGCAGCGCTTGTAGCCTCTTCGAACTTGGAGGGTGTAGGTGATACTTCAGCCTGAAAACGTGCACTGAATTTTAAAGTTAAATATGTAAGTACTAGCAAACTTTGGTACTTTAGAGTATCTTGGAGAACTGTGTTTCAATTTTCAAGAGTTACTCTTTAAGAGGCTTTAAAGGAGAGGTCTGAATTCAGGACTGATTCTCGCTAAAACCAAATTCTCGGCAGGTGGTTATAGTTATATAATTTTTGATGAAGTTTCATGTAGAAACGATTAAAGTAAATTGGCTTATCAATAATTTATTGGGTATTAAATGATGAAATCAGCTTTCAGGTCGCTTCAAAAGAACACCTCTTTCTTTCGGGAGCTTTCTTTTGCTTTGTAGATGGCCCCAAAAGAAGATATTCAGCTATCAATTTGAACGTTTACTCGGTCCGAGTTTGAATCCCTCCCTTAGGAAAAGGACTCCTTGGTGCAAAATTGACTTCTCTGTCCAATGCTTCTATAGAGCTACTCCCAATATATTGGGTTGGTGGGTAGAAATATCCGGGTGGCAGACTACTAATAGCCACAACAAAAGCTGCTAAAAGAGCGGGAGAACAAAAAATGAGGAGGCCTGGTTTCACTGAGTTTGGAAAAGTGCTCTTGACTTCTCAGCTTTACGCAAAGCTCCAACTCCGCTTTGCTTACGAGTTTAGGGATCAATCGGAAAAAATAGCGATATTTCATACCTCACCGACCCAATAGGTGAGTTCCATCTTCCAACACACCAGCTCTTATGAGTATTCGGTAACTGGTGTCAATTAAAGGCTGAACAAATGGTTTTTCCGACTAATCTCACACTCGACCCTTCAAATACTTCCTCAGGGAACTGAAACCCTTTGAATTGAAAAAGAGTCCAAATTAGAACTTACCTTGTCTTTTAAAAGATACTCAACTTTATCCAAGGCTTCTTTAACGTTTTTCTGCTTTCCAATTTGTTCAAACAACTTCTAAATCGTTTCAGTTCTAGCTTTTCTTGAACCACTTACATCATAGGCCGCTTGTTTCGCTAGAGCCCTCATTTCATGGGGTTGATCACGAAAATCATCGATCTTCCGTAAATTTTATTAGCTTATTTTTGAAATAACTGCTACTCGTAGTTTCCAAATATCCTTGAACCAAAAATATCAAC
>CAUEEP010000704.1:0-10735 GCA_958450365.1 Mesorhabditis belari | reverse complement strand
TGGTCCCGGCCGACGCTAAGCTATTAGGTTGATGCAAAAGTCTTTTCATTTTTTTCGTACTTCCGTTAAAAAGTAACAAATGCACCAATTGAACAACGGTTTATTGCATTCGAAAGGCCAATTATTTTTCTGCAAAATGACATTAAAACGAGTTTAAAATGTCTTATGTCTAGATTTTTTTGAGAGCCTGAAGTCGGGTAGTCAAAAAAGGCGACGGCTCGATGATGCATTTTAGACGCTTTAGCTAAGGAAACCAATCTTGATGTTAATAAATAAAAGATAGAGCACAAAAAGTTTGATATTTTTTCAGATTTTCAGAGAAATTCATTCAGCCAATTTCTTTATAGAGGTTTTTATAGATTTTTATGAAAAACCCGTTTTCACTCTCGAATTTGCTTGAAAGTGAACCCAAATTGACTTAAAAAGATGGGAAATTCAACAATAAACACTTTTCATTTAGAGCAAACCATAGGTTAATTCATGACTTTGTTATTTTTCAAAAGAAGTACGAAAAAAATGAAAAAGACTTTTGCATCAACCTAATATATAAAACGGCATTCTACTAGGTTGGTGCAAATGAAATTTCGTTTTTTTACAAACATTAAAGTCATCCAAAATTTTTTTTGATAACAATTTATTTAAAACAATAAGCACCATTATTATCTATGACATCCCTCCAACGTTGCTTCAGATTGCGGATCCCCTTCTCAAAGAACGCTTGATTCTGTGATGCAAAGTAGTTGGTCACCCAATTTTCGACTTCTTTTGCATTCTTAAACTGGCAATTCTCAAGGGAATGTTGCATCGATCTGAAAAGGTGAAAATCGGAGGGTGCTAAGTCTGGACTATACGGCGCATGTGGTAAGACCTTCCATCCTAGCTTCTCTAGTTCCTTACAAGAGGTTTTTGTCGTGTGAGCTGGAGCATTATCACGGAGAAAGTTGATAGTTGAGGGATTTAGGCCTTTTTCACGCAAAATTTCGTCAACCTTCTTGAGTTGTTGAATAAAATAAGATGAATCGACTGTTTTTCCGGGCTCTAATAATTCAAAATGAACAAGTCCATTGATATTCCACCAGCAAGACAACATCACTTTGCGCCCATGATAATCCGGCTTTGGAGTTGGAATTGGCGCTTGACCTTTGCTCAGCCATTGTCTTTTTCGAGGAAGTATTATCAAAAGTGAATCCACTTCTCATCCATCGTCAAGATATTCTCAAAAAAATGGCTTCTTTTCGACTTATGGAGCAAGATATGGCTGATCGAAACGCGTGCTCCCAGATTTTCAACACTCAATTGATGTGGAACCCATTGTCCATTACGATTTGTCTTTCCAATTATTTCCAAATGGCGTACAATTGTTGAATTGGAGATGTTTGGCAAGTTCTCGTGTTGTTTGCATTGGATCAGCTTCAATTAATTGTTCCAATTCATTGTTGTCGATGGCTGTGGCACGATGTCCATGCGATTCGTCTTGAGGGGATTCATTACCATCTCGGAATTGGGCAAACCAGAGCTGGCATGATCTTTCGGTGATAACCTGTTCTCCAAAGGCGGAGCAGAGATCACGATGTGAATCAGCAGCGTTTTTGCCCATTTTGAAGTCATAGAGAAGACACGTGCGCAGAACATACTTTTGATCCACCATGATCTAAAGCAAAAACCAATTAAAAAGTGAAAGCTCTGACTTTGAAAAAATGCGAAAATAAAGTAAATATCCAAGAGTACAAATGCACAAAAGAACATCAAATAAGCTCTTCAGATTAAAAAAATAAGAACATTTTATATCGACCGAAATTTCTTTTGCACCAACCTAATATTGGGTTGGTGAATTGAAAACTGCCGGCTATTGTCGTATGTGTCAGTTTGAGGACTTTCTTCAAAAGAAATCCATTTTGGTGTCAATGGAAAAGTTGTAGAGAATCAAAAATCAAGCTTATATCCAAATTTTCAGAACGATTCAAAAACTGGTTTTCAAGAAATGCCAAATTTACGGATTTTCACAAAACTTGCATTTTACGCGAGACTACGAAGTGTATCTTTTTGGAAATTTGGCTATAAGCCTAATTTTTGATTCTCTACAACTTTTCCAATGACACCAAAATGGTTTTCTTTTGAAGAAAGTACTCAAACTGGGACATCTCCAGTCCTCCATTTTTGAGTCTCACACTTGTCTCACGCACAAACCAAATCCTACCACGAAAGAGGAATCCGCAAATTGCCTGTAAAATGGGCAGAAGTCGTCAATAATAATGGAAATTATTTGGAATGAATTGATGGTTTTATGTTGAATAAATCTTAGTTCAAAGTCCCGCAGTTTTCAATTCACCAACCCAATAATCAAGAAACTCAAATCGCATCCCTTCTGGCGCACTGAATTCTACAATTTTCTTAAAGCAATCGTTTACTGTTAAAGGAAAAGTGAAGAATGCAATTAGAAGTGCAAAGTGAAAAGTTTACAACTCCATTGAAAGCTTTAGCGAAGCGATTTTAGATTTAAGGTGTCCGGAAAAAAAAAAGTGGTCATCGGTTTGAGTCTGGAAAAATTTTCTCGTTGATCTTTCAAGGTTCATCGCCATGTCAGGATTGGTTTTGCCTCAGGCGCCACATAACAAAATCGAGTTTCGGTCCCGCTCTTGGTTTTTCTTTTTATTTTCTTTGAATTTAATACATTACAGGTTTTTATCCGTTCATTGCTCATTTGAAAAAAAATCCAAAAAACGCACTCACTTTACTTTTATTCGATGTTCTTTTTTGAATGCTTCGTGATCTCGTTTCATACATGCTTTTATTAGATGTTAGATTGTTTATTTATGTTTATTAGATTAGAGTTAACATTTCACCTTTTTCTTTGTGATATTGAATAGTTACAAGGTCAAGTATTACATCTAAAGAAGAAAAAGAAACCAAAAACGGAGATTAAGTTCATTTTTTTTGATGATAGAGGGAATAGGGGGTTATGCATGGGCCGTGGGAGCTCAAAAAATCCACGTATACAGGGTGACGTACAATTACCCGGACTTACTAGAGAAAGGAAAAGAAAGCTGACTCCTGTGAGCTTTCTTTTCCGTAAATCTTACTAAATCGATGGTCTAGTGGATAGTGGAACTGCCGCTCGGGGTTCGGTCCCGCTCTCCTATTTGAAAAAAGATCGTCACTTTCGTGCGTCTGTAACTCCCTTGTCTTTACCGTATTTCTAAATATTAATATTACCATTGTGTAGCCCTTGAAAAGAGCTTCCAGAAAATGTATAACACTAATAATTTAAACTCAAAGACAAGGGAGTTACAGACGCGTGAAAGTGACGATCGTTTTTCAAATATCATATTTCATTGTCCAGTACTGTATGTCAAACGAATTAGATCTTATTTGTCATGTCAAATCTGCTCTAGATTTAATCTTTTTTGTACCTGTGTTTCCTATGATGGTGGCATACTCGAGCAAAGGCCGGCAATAGGTTATACAAGCCCTATAACCTATCACCACAAAATTGGTGTTAGTGTTATACATTTTCTGAAAGCTTTTCCGATACATGAATGCAATACCTTGCTTGACTCTTCGCTAAGCTGGAGAATGTGAGCTGAGTGCGGGTAATTGGGCGTCACTCTGTTAGTACTGTACTCACTGCCGTTTCATCAAAGCTCTTCTGTCGTAACATTCCGCCACGTGTCATTGTGTTCACTAAATAGCCATTGTCTCATAAACCAATCAGAACACCAACAGCTTACTCCTATTTCCGATACATGAATGTAATACCTTGATTGACTCTTCGCTAAGCTGGAGAATGTGAGCTGAGCGCGGGTAATTGGGCGTCACCGCGTCAATCCGTTTCGTGTCCAGCGTCACCGTGTCCATCGTCACCGTGTCCATGAAGAACACACTTTTCATTTTCCTCTATTTCACCAATCTTTCAACTTTTTGTTTCTATAAAATTTCTTTTAATAGAATTTCTTTTGATTTCTTTTTTTTTTTGTTTGTTTGTTTTGTTTATTAGAATTTCTTTTGCTTTAAAAATAAGAGATCGAAAAAAGTCGGTGGGAAAGCATTAAAAAGATGGTTTTCTTGTTTTCTTGTTTAAAAATTAACCATCAAACGATTCAAAATGAAGAAATTTTCATCAAAAACCCTTTTTATTTTTTCAAAGAGAAAATTTAAAGATTCTTTAGTTCAAAAAAAGCAATAAATATTAGATTTGTGTAAAAAAATTTGATTAAGATTACAAGGGGGAAATGGGGAGTGGGGAATGGGTAATTTGGGGTCAGACAAGAGAAGATCGCGAGTTTTTTGTTCGAAATTTCCACCAATGACATTCAATGAATCGGAGAGTTGAATTGAAATGAATTGAAATGAATCGAATTGGATTGGATTGAATTGAATCTTCCGATTCTTGCCATTCTTTTTTTAGGGGAATTGTTGTCCCGATTCCACCGATTTTTCTCTATTTTTGTCTGCTTGACGTGAAAATTCGTTTGATTTAACCGATTTTTCAGGAATTTATAACATTAAATCATATCTAGAACCTTTTTTCTGATCTCTTTGAATTCGGCTCTCTACAGGGCGCTTCCAGAAGGCCCCAGAAGGCCCAGAAGGCCTACGGGGCCTTTTCTCATACGCCAACCTTCCGTCTCCTCTAAAAGCGCTCACAGTTTCTTTTTTAATCGAGTTATTAAATTCTGGAGCATTTTGCCCCCTCAGTTCGTGATATTCCCACCTTGGCTAGATTTAAAGTCGCAATTTCGGCAATTCATTTGACTGCTCTCTACGCGGCGCCTCCAGAAGGCCTTTTCTTTGGGGCCTACGGGGCCTTTTCTCATACGCCAACCTTCCGTTTCCTCTAAAAGCCCCCACAGTTTCTTTTTTATTAAATCTGGAACGTCATGTTCGTGATATTCCCACCTTGGCTAGATTTAAAGCCACAATTTCGGCAATTCATTTGACTGCTCTCTACGGGGCGCCTCCAGAAGGCCTTTTCTCATACGCCAACCTTTCGTTTCCTTTTGTGATTTGTTGAATGAAAGATTTTTGACCGCAATTTCGGCAATTCATTTGACTGCTCTGTGATTCTTTCTTGAGGTATCGACTTACCTTTTGAGTTTGTTTTGAGTGGTGTCCCGGGTAATTATTGTGATTTTGTTTTGTCGCTATTCAACTGAATAAAGCATATATATATATATATATATATATATATATATATATATATATACCGTAAATACTGTAATAGTACCCCACCGCCCATAATGACGGTGCGGAGTGCTGCGTAGTCTAGCTTTGAACGAGTTTTTCTCGACATTGGTTTATGCTACAATGTTCGTTTAAGTATCAAAAAATAGCGCTGAATTTCAGCTATTTTTTGATACCTAAGCGCGCATTGTAGCTTAAACCAGTGTCGAGAAAAGCGCGTTCAAAGCTAGACTACGCAACACTCCGCGCCGTCATTATCTTTGGTATCAAAAAATAGCTGAAATTCAGGGCTATTTTTTGATACCAAAGACGCATTTTTTGAAAGTATGGGTGCTTTGGAAAAAATGAAAAACTAAAAAACGACTAAAACTTTTGCGACTACGCGACTGTACGGGGGCGGTGGGGTACTATTACAGTATTTACGGTATATATATATATATCTAGAACGTTAAAAATCCAAGTTTTCTTGCTATATTTTGTATTTATTGTTGATCCAATAGATCCAGATAAACAGCGTACTTTGTGCTTGTCGAATCCGGTAAACGCTTCCCCTTTAGTGTCCTCGAATGTACTCTTAGTGTACTCAAAAGAAACAAGGATTCTCTGCATTAGTAGATTTATATTTACAAGTTTGAGAGTATAAAGTTCATCAAAAAGAGTATCAAAAAAAAAAGTTTACAAATGGTTTACCGATTTCAGACTTTTTTTTCAATACAAATCTCTCATTTTGAGGTTTTTCTTTTGAAGTTTTAAAATTCCTCTATTAAAAGCCTCTATTAAATTTAAAGCCTCTCAAAATGTCTCTATAAAATTGCTTTTAATTTTAAAATCAAAATTCTCATTTTCTTGCAATTTTTTGACATTTTCGATAATATCACAGAAATCTGGATTTCAATTTCGAAAAGTGTTTCACAATTCGATTTTTTTTCCTTTCGAGAGAAATTTGCGAGAGAAATTTGAAGAAAATGAGATTTCAAGCATTCAAGCTTTTCAAAATTTACCGTATTTCAAAATTCTTCACTTATTTTCTTTTGAGTTTTAACAAGAAAAGCAAGAAATTAAAGCCTTTTTCTCATGCACTCAAAACGCAAATCTTCATTTTTGATGGCTCAATGAAGAAATGAAATCACCAGAAATTGGCTGTGGTACTTTGAGGAGCTTGACTCGATTTGTCGATCCATTTGTTGAGCAAAAAATTGCATTCACTAGAGATTTCTGATAAGAGATCTATTTTCTGTACTCCACTTTTCATTGTCTATCACCATTTCATTGAAATTGAGTAGATGAGTAACGAAAAGACAACTAGAAAGTCATTTTGATGGAATGATGATGTGATGATGATGATGATGATGATGTTTGAGTTAAGATCTCCAAAGTACCCTATAGACTATGGTACTTTGAGGATCTTGACTCAATTATTTATCCCTTTGTTGAGTAAAAGTGCATTCACTAGAGATTTCTGATAAGAGATCTCTAGTGATTCTAGAGATTTTCTGCACTCCATTCTTGTCATTGTTTATCACCATTTTATTGAAATTGCGTAGATGAGTTAGCGAAAAGAAAGCTAGAAAGCCATTTTGATGTAATGATGTAACGAAGTCAAATCTTCCCAGCTTCTCACCAAGAAAACAAGAAGGACAAAAGGATTTGTGGATTGAAAATCTACCTTTAGCGTAAAGATATTCAGCGAAAGAGCTCAAATTTTTATTTTTACACTTTAGTTTAGAGACTCAGTTAAAAAATATTTTGTTCTTTTGCAGAAATCCCCTTAAAAACATTTTCTTTAAGCTTTTTTCAAAAAAATGAAAAAAAAATGGCTCTTTGTCAAAGAATTTCAAAAAAAATTGATCAAATTTTAGTTTTGGAAGTCCGAAAATTTCATATAATCAGAATTTTTTGGTTAAAAATATGTGACTTTTGTAGAAAATGGGTTTCCAAGGGCTTCTGTGCTTCTTGATTGCATTCTTTTTTTCTGGAATAGATTAGATAGATTAAAAACGTATATTAGCAATGAGTAACTCGGGGAAAAGGATGACATTTGTTCCGATAACGAAAATTCATACTCTAGTTGCTTTTAGGTTACTATAGGGCGAGGATTTTTGTTCTTGATGAGCCAGTTTTCATACGCCAGCTTTCATACGCCAGCTTTCATACGCCAGTTTTCATACGCCAGCTTTCATACGCCAGCTTTCATACGCCAGTTTTCATACGCCAGCTTTCATACGCCAGCTTTCATACGCCTGTTTCCATACGCCGGTTTCCATACGCCAGCTTTCATACGCCAGCTTTCATACGCCAGCTTTCATACGCCTGTTTCCATACGCCGGGTTTCCATACGCCAGCTTCCATACGCCAGTTCCCATACGCCTGTTCCCATACGCCAGTTTCCATACGCCAGTTTCCATACGCCAGCTTTCATACGCCTGTTTCCATACGCCTGTTTCCATACGCCTGTTTCCATACGCCTGTTTCCATACGCCTGTTTTCATACGCCTGTTTCCACACGTTTACGCATACCATTTGGGCGATCGAGCAAGCGAGAAACGTTTTCGTTTTTTTAACGCGTTGTTGCGCCATTTTCATGAGCTTGTAGAAATGCGTAGAAGAGAGATTTTTGAAAAGTTTTTCTATTAAAAAATCGAGAAAACTTTAGGCTTTCGAATGACATCAAAATCAGGTCAAATCAAATGTTTTCCGTATTCAGATTTAGTGTTTTTCTTTGTCAGGTTTGTAGTTATGTGGCTGAGCTATAAATGGCTTGTTCTCGGGGTACAAATGGTGGCTTTTTTCTTGATTTTTCGTGCCATTTCGTGCCATTCAAAAGCCTAAAGTTTACTCGATTTTTTGGTAAAAACAGTTTAAAAAAACATCGATTCTACGCAATTCTACAAGGGTTTGTAGTTTGAGATTGTAGTTTGTTAGGAGACATGTATATTGGCCCCCAATCCCCCAATCTCCGTCATCAACTTTATTCAGCTGCCCTTCCATGCTGCTCCCGTGACTCAGCTGGTAGCCTCCCAGTCGACCGCCCAGTCAAAGGTTTGGGTTTGAGTCCCCTCCCAGTTTTTCTTTGTCAAATCAATCTTTTTGTCCTCATTAATTCCCGACTGCCCCTCATGAACACCATTCGGCGCCCTCTCAAATCTGCTCTCATGGCTCAGCTGGTAGCGTCCGCGTCTCTCAGTCGACCGCCTGGGTTCGAGTCCGCCCTCACTTTTTCTCTTTTGTAAAATCCCTCATTAATTCGCGGCTGTTTCCTGATCAACGCCATTCGGCTGCCTCCCTTCGGCCTGCTCTCATGGCTCAGCTGGTAGGCGCCCTCGTCTCCCAGTCGACCGGCTAGCTAAACGCCTGGGTTCGTGTCCGCCCCAGTTTTTTCTTTTGTAAAATCCCTCGAACAAAAGTGATCTCTTTTCTGGTAAACGCCATTAACTCGTCGTCTCAACTTGTTTCATAATCTCAAAAAACCCATTGTGACGTCAGAATTTCCCTTTGGTTTTCCAAAAAAAATTCAAAAATCCTTTATGTGAAGGGATATTTCATTGGGCGGAAAAATGCCTTTCTCAAACAGTGATTTATTATTTTTTTTTTTGTCCCCAAGGTATTCGATTTTACGAATTTTCAAGTGAAATCTTAGAATTTCCATATGCATCGGTTGTAGAATGCACTTGTAAGGAATTTGAACTCATTTTTTTGCTTTCTAAAATGCAATCTTGCTAGCATAAGCTCACTATGCAAATGAAGAAATCGAGTGCTCCGGAAAGGAGTTTCTTTGCTCCGGAAAGGAGTTTCTTTGCTCCAGGAAGGAGTTTCTTTGCTCCAGGAAGGAGTTTCTTTGCTCCGGAAAGGAGTTTCTTTGCTCCGGAAAGGAGTTTGTTTACAGATTTTGATCTATTGACAACTTCTACTTCTATGCTTTTTATTTTTAAGTCTACCAGAAATGGTGTGTTTAGCGGACAAAGTACACCTGCTAAAGCACAGCTTGTTTATTACCTTTCAGACTACGGTAGAGATTGAATTTGGAAAGGGAAAAGTATTGGGAATCTTTTAGTGAGATCTTTGCTTTGAATGGTTGCATTTTATTGGGGATTTATTAGTGAGTTCTTTGCTTTAAATGTTTGCATTTGTCATTTGTCTGATGCAAAATTTGAAGACATTTTTCTTGATTATGACTTGATTCCTTTTAAAGAGATCCTACTAAAATAATGTAATGTTAAAGTATTCCGAATGGCTTTAAAATTGTTAAAATCCTTTAATAAGATGCAATTTTCGAAATTTTCGCACAATTTTCGGTGATTTTCTTACATGTTTTTTACTTTTTTTTTACTTGACTTGAGTCATTTCTCTTTTTTGATTACTTTTCTATTATAGAAAACTATAAATTGCTTAGTAAACTGTAATATAAAAACATAGAGAAATTTTCGGTCAAAGTTCACCTACTTATCTGAAAGGGTCAATCCATTTAAAAGGTCTATAACTCAAGATGTAAGAGTTCAATTGACTTCTGCTTACTATCATTGGAATTTACGTTAAATTTGAGTAAAGAAATGTATAATTTGTTTTATAGACTTACCAATAAAATTATGGAGAAAATTAAGGTCAAAGAACAAGAACTAGCCTTCGGAGTTAAGTTCATAAATAGTCTAAAACCTATTATGTCCTTGGTTACTTTTCCTTGATTACTTTTCTAGAATTTGTCAAAAGCAATTATATCAATTCAATCGTTATTTCCCGCTTTTCAGGTATGCTAAATGCAGTGCTCTTTACCCTCATTTTTGGCGTCATTTCGGTGTTGACTTTAGAAGATGAGGTAACAAAAAAAAAAGCATTAAAACATTAGATTATCAGAAAAAATAATGTCAATTTTACAGAATTCTCCTTTAAAATCGGCTATGACATCGATGGATAGAGGTTAAAAATTTCAATTTCTTAAAAGAAAGAAAGTATAAAAAGTTTTTTGCAGATAATGATTTCATGAAAAGAAGTGACTCACTTTTTGAGCCATTAACCCTCTACAAAAGGTAGGGATTAAAGAAAATTAGGGACAATTTGTATACAAATTGTATTCAAATTGTGTATCCAAATATTTTTGACTATAACCTTTACATTTAGATACTATTCTTTGGATACTCTTGGCGGATTGGGACTCGGGAAGAGGGCAGAGGAGAGACGCCGCAAGCCCGTACAAGTGAGCTGAAAAGGTAAGAATACGATAAATACCGTAAATACTGCCAATCATAACGCATTATAGGACGGTAGGGAGTGGGGAGTCTAGCATTAGCGGTTCCGACACTGGTTTAGGCTACTTCGTTTAGGTTTCAAAAATAGCCCTGAATTCTCAGGTATTTTTTTGATACCTAAGCGCGCATTGTAGAAACCAGTGTCGAGAAAAGCGCGTTCAAAGCTAGACTACGCAACACCCGTCGCCGCATATTTTGGTATCAAAAAATAGCTGAAATTCAGGGCTATTTTTGATACCAAAAGACGCATTTGGAAAGTACGGGCGCTTTGAAAAAAATGAAATACTAAAAAAAAGTTTTGCGACTACGCGACT
>CAUEEP010000703.1:0-15530 GCA_958450365.1 Mesorhabditis belari | reverse complement strand
CCGCAAATTGCCTGTAAATGGGCAGAAGTCGTCAATAACAATGGAAATTATTTGAATGAATTTATGGTTTTACGTTCAATCAATTTGCCTTTCTTTCGTCCGCCGAGTCATAGTCCCGAACCCAATACATGACTATTGCGTCA
The DNA here is from genome assembly GCA_958450365.1 of Mesorhabditis belari. Classification (NCBI taxonomy): domain Eukaryota; kingdom Metazoa; phylum Nematoda; class Chromadorea; order Rhabditida; family Rhabditidae; genus Mesorhabditis; species Mesorhabditis belari. The sequence goes on along the minus strand of CAUEEP010000703.1, from coordinate 15,387 downwards.
CAGCGAGTACCGTACGTCCTTCTCTAATAGTAGTGCACAGCACCGAGCCGAGTTGATGCCTATTTTATGGTTTCTAATTTTTCCCAGAAGATCAACACTTTAATCTCCCACAAGATCTTATTGTCAGCTACATTTTCCGACCCCACATCGATAGGTTGTGATAAGCGGCTTTTGTGATTTCGAGGAATTTAAACGACGATCAAGGTGTACTACTATTAGAGAAAATACGGTAACAACTTTAATCAAACAAACAAAAACAACAAATAAAAAAAACAAAGAGCACTTTTTTGTTGGGATTTTATGAATCAAATAGTTTTTAGAATCGTTAATCAGTCAAAAAAGAAAAACCATAAGTTTTTTTGTAAAAACGTCTCTTTGAGTCGGTTTAATAACCCAAGTCGACTAAAGCCATAGCCAGAGCGATGTGCCAAATGCCGATTTTCTTAGCGATATAAAAAGAAAGCACAACTCGATCGTTTAGAAAGCACAACTCGATCGTTTAGAAAGCACAACTCGATCGTTTAGAAAGCACAACTCGATCGTTTAGAAAGCACAACTCGATCGAACGCACAACTCGATCGTTTAGTCATTCCTGGTTTCAGTAATTTAGTATAATTTTTAAAAAATAAAAGAAAAAAATAGAATTTTGTTGATTTTGTGGTTTCTTTTACGCATTTTCAAATACAATTTCAGGCATAGTGGACACAATGGCGCCAAATGATTGTCGAGTCATCAAGTGATAAGAATTCAAGTGGAGGAATTCAAAGACAGAAAATTACAACCATTTTAAATTCCCGCAACTTAACGTCAAATGATTGTTTTACTAAAGTATTAGTTTTTCTCCAAGTTAAGATCTCTTTAGAGGATGAGCGACTTTAGCTCGTCGCTCAACATGGCCGGACTGCTCTTGGTCGCAAAACAACTAGCTGAATTTGACATGAAAGAGGTGAGCTGTTTGTTTACATCAAAAATGTTAATCTTTCGAGTAGTAATGTGTGTACAAATCTGGTAAAAGATTGATCGTTGGATAGTTAACTTCATCTTAACACTGCTATCGGTACGGACCCGATCTGCTATTAGTAGAAAGTTGAGCCTAATCACCAGCGATACTTACTTTCTGAGCACATACTTGTATTCTGAATCCATAGCACGGTAGAGTTTTAAAGTAATAGCTTTGGATACTGTTTTGCAACTCTTCACAAATGATTTGACAAATGATCAAAGATATTCTTTGGTCACAAATAGAAAAGTGATATCAAATTTTTTGACGCGTTGCTGGCTTTAGAGTAAGCTAAACTGTAAATAAACTCCCCCGAAAGCAAACGAAGAAAGGACGAAGAATTATTGTCGCGTTGCGGGGATCGCGGAGAAGTGGAAAATCCAATTTCCAGTAGGTTTTTGAAAAAAGTTCCGGGGAGTGAAAACGAAGCATCATTCCCGCAGTAATCCTTTTACTACAACCAAGAAAAAAACGATATGCAGGTTTGGAGTGAAAAAACAAAAGAGGCCAAGATAACCACAAAGGTGAAGCGGAAAGGGGAAAAAAGCGAAGAAATGAACTTGAACTGCCAATACTGGAGAGAAATAGCTGGTTCATTGAGTTATAGGGATCAAGTATTTAGCAACTTTTAGCACATAAAACCACAGCACAGCAGTGTACTGTTTGTGCTCAAAATACTAAACACACCCTTTTTGTGCGCCCTGTTCGCTTATTTTTCCCCATTTGCAACGCTAATGTTTGCAAAGGGAAAATGCTACAGTTGGCTGCTTTTTTGAGCGTACTTTTTTTCCAACTGAATTTTTAAGATACCAGTGGCTTGGCGTGATTTCGACGCTGACCGATATGATCTCCATTCTCTCGAATCGGCCCGTTCGACACCCGCAACGCATCTCGGATGTCGCATCACGTCGGCGCTCGGCGGCTCACTCGGATCTGGAAAACATTATGGTTGGTGATTGGGAATGGAATGCCACTAAAATAAAAAAGCGTTGCAGTGCCCCAAACTGGTCTAACACTACCGAGATGCTCAATCGGATATTAGGACTGCGAATATGCGGGCAAGAGAGAGATCCCGTGGAGCCGGCCGGCGTAAAAGCCAGCCAGCCAGGCAGAAAAAAAACAAAAGAGTCAAAAACAAATAACGGTCCTATTTTCTACCACGGACTTTAGCTGGCTTTCTGACATGTACCCACTAGACGGTTTCGGTTTTCGGTGGCTTTCAACCAAAATCGCGTTTGCGCTGGCTGGCGAAAACAACAGCAAAGAGTGCAACAACGGTTAAATGTTGTAATCACCCTTGTCTCCGTTCCACCATTCAAACAGATTATTGGCGGGAAAAAGAACCCCATTGGTTGTCCAGGAGGCTATGCTTGGACAAAAATAGCCAAACTTTTGACTTGTCCTTGGCTGAAACTACAGATCCTGGCTACAGACTACATCCCAAAGTTGAAATGATTAAATAAAGGAAATGCTCAGATTGAATAGCCCGATTACGGGAGCGATCTTCCAACACAAGATCGGCCGAATTTTTGATGATCTTGACGAAAATGCTGAATTTTGGGTAGTAGAAATAAACAAACAACCCCCAAAAATCAGTTTAGCAAGTAAATGAGCAATGGATCATCGTTTGGTGTACCCGGATTATCGTTGTCATCAATGCGAGGGACATCATTGGATCCAAAAAAATCCATGGGTTTGTAATTTGAAAAACCTGAGTACACTTGTTTAAGGTTTTTCTTTTTCCCACACATCATTTCGCTTTTACAATTTCGGCCGAGTTGAAATTACGAAATATCCAAGGCTCCGAGTCAAAGTCAAGGGATGGTTTCGTTGCTCGTATTGCAAAGCAGAAATGGAAGAGTCAAGAAGTGAGCTTTAGGCTTTGGCACCAGCTTTGGCACAGCAGCTGGCACTTTGTGGCTTCCCCCCGGCTTTGGCTTTGCGGATGGCTTTGTGGCTTTTGGCTTTGGCTTTGGCTTTTTTTTTCAGGCTTTTGCCCTAGCTTTGGCTTTTCTGGCTTTCCTACGGCTTTGGCACTCCGAATGGGCTGTAGCAAAAATAAATCAATTCTAAGAGTTCCTTAACAGCCTTTTTCAGGTCTGGGCAAGTACATCTCAAATTTGTCATAACCGCTGCCGCAACCCCCCATCCGTACGAGGATGAAACCTCTTAGCCCCCAGAGTTAGGCTAAAATTTTAAAGTTTGTAATCTTTTAAAGATTCGTCTTGTTATTACACAAGTTTTTTCTTTTGTATTTTCTTTGTTATTTTATTTTGTCAGCTCAAAAAACGTCGAGGATTTTAAATAAAAAATTTTTATATTTTAAATAAAATGAAAGCCAAGATGAAATAAATCGATTGCCAATAAATGTTTATAAATGAAAATAAAATCAAATAAAATCAAAATCTCATTTTAAAAGAAGCTTTTGAAATCATTTTTGTATTTTGCATGCTTACACCGGTTTTGAAGAGAGCGTGCCGGTGGTGAGACAGTGATACTGCCCCCAGTGCCATATCTACCAATGGAGGCTTGTAAACAGAGAGGAAAAGTGGGGTTTTCGTTGTCAAGTCTGATGATGGCATGTTATAGAAAAAACATCATGTCTAGTCTTAGATTTGAGTCACCGGTACTTGGTGCTGCCAGGAACAGTACAACCTCCTCATCGCAACAAAAAAGTAATTTCCAGCACATGAAAGAACTGGAGAATGTTTGAAAGATTTGCTTTCGGCTGGCTCACCCTGCACACTCGAACGAAGCATAACAGGTACACTCAATGGCGAAAGGTCAGGTACTAATGATGGTTACAATAGGAATGGTTGAGCTCAGTGATGTGGTTGGGAATGGCTGAGCTCAGTGATGGATGCAGAATAGCTGTTGATATTAGTGATGGATACGGAATGGCTGAGCTAGTGATGGATTACGGAATGGCTGAGCTAGTGATGGATTCTGAATGGCTGAGCTAGTGATGGATACGGAATGGCTGTGATAGTCCCCATTAGGAATGGCTGAGCTAGTGATGGATACGGAGGTGTGGATATTGCCAAAAGCAAACAAAGTTTTTGTGTTTTCATAATCACCTGAACTGAAGCCGATTTGGCTACGCGCGCTGGTGCTTTCTTTCGATAGCCCTGATTAATGGCTCAAAGTGTAACCAGGTGGTCGATGAGCGACGAAAAAACACAAAAAAAAAAAATCTCATAGCGGGGACATGAAAGTCTCTCTCGACTGACCTGTTGACTCGAGAACAAATTCCCGTGGCTACCATTTCCAGTTCACCGTTGTCCGAAAGCGCAAAATCGACCTAGGGTATGAATTTGAAAGGTACAAAAAGTAGTAAAAATTGTTTTACTTGGGGAACAGCACTTTCTATACTTGTCACGTGTAAGAACTCGGCGTGAAAGAGAGTTGACTGAAGGGTCCCTGTTTGAATTTTACATGATGATTTACACCTAAATGGATAAATTAAATGAAAATAAAATGTTCTGAAGAAATCTTAGTTTTACAATAAATCGGTTAATCCCCAGCATGAGATCAACAAAGAGATCTCGTGGACATACAGCCCATCTGTAGAAAAGATCCCGCGAGATCTTGTAAGAGATCTAACCAAGATCCCCCGGCACCTTTTCAACTCACATTCCGAACCGCGACCCGCGGCACAGCTCATTCAGCTTGTTCTCCGGCCACGGCTGAATAATCACAGCCTAGATCTCGCTTCTTTTCAACTCGACATTCTGAACGATGACAAACTCGCACAGCTCATTCAACTTGTTCTCGGCTAGATACTCACCATTTGAAATTCAGATTTGAATCGGCTTCATTGCCCGAGCCAAAAGCAGATCTTCAATAAGAGAGTTTCCAACTAATTTCAATTTCGTTTTTCTCCAACGGAAGCTCTTGGCTAATTGTTCTGATATTTTGCTTATAGAAGCTGTAAAAAGCTCGGGGAAGCCCCCGCTAAGAGGCGTTGCGTAGTCTAGAGTGACACTCAAATAAAGGTTCACTTATCTCAGCACCCGTACGTTTGTTTCTAGGCGTTTCGTTACACAATTAAAGTAAGAAAATGGGTATTTTATGAGATATAACAAATATTTTTAACATTAACCAGTGCTTAGAAAAATGATTTAAAAATGATGAAAAATCAGCTTTTTTTGCCACTTTCAATCATTTTTTCTAAGCTCCGGTTGAAAGTTAAAAATATTTATTAAGAAAAATTTTCACCATCCCTGTTCTTAAAAAGAAAAATTCACAAAAAATAAAAATACTGGTGTCAAAATCTGAGCAGTTCTTTGAGTGTAAGCCACGACATCCCCTAGCGGGGTCTTTTTTTTTTTTTTTTTTTTTTTTTTCGCCATTCTATTAGTTTGTAGATGGAATTTTCACAGGCAATCGGGAAAAAAACGGCTGAGGGAAAAAATGGAGGGGTACGGGTGAATTTTCCCACGTAATGTCTGGTTCCAAACGGATAAAAGGATCTCAAACGAGGCTAGATCGAGACCCGGCTTCTGCTTCCAACTTACGATCGGAAGTCAGTAGTAAAAAAGGAAACTAAAAAGACAAAAACAGAGCTGGGGAAACGGTGGCACCCCCATTTTTGTGCTTTGAGTGTTAATCCATCGCTTTCTTTCCCGCTGGGACTTGTACCAAAACTCACTTGGAAACCGGATCGCCGCTACCATAGTTGAAAATGCAATACTGAGATGGGATTGGCAAGTATCATTCAGCAAAAGATCCGAGGCGAATTTGGATCCAATCTACACGTAGCGCAGGGAATTTCCCAATATTGCCCCGCAGAACTGGATTTTATTGAGCAAAACAAAAAAATTACCAGGTGATTGCCAAGAAGCGGTGCCTGCTGCCCTTTCAAGTTGACGGTGGGTTGATGCCAGAAATGCAAATATAAACTTCCTAGTTTTTTTTGGGAGTTTTGTTTTCTTGAACAAGTCTAGATTGGAGTACAAAGAGCATATTTTCAGATAATAGTTTAATGGTTTAATTTTTCAATGTGAAGAGGAAACTATTTTTGTTACACAGTTTAGCCAGGGGTATAGTATAGGAAAAAGAACTGTAAAAGCTACAGTAATCTTTTTCTAATTTAAGACAACTACAGCTAACCTTTCTAATTTTGGGACAGCTTCCGTGGTCTTTTTCTAATTTTAAGACGGCTACAGTAAACTCCAATTTAAGACGGCTACATTGATCTTTTCTAATTTAAGACAGCTTGAGACTCTGTCTACAGTAATCCCTCCCCAGATCAAACTTTTAAGAAAGCAACTTACCTATCGTCAGGGAAAGGACGGATAGGTAAGCGATAATGAAATTCAGTGTTGATTTAAAACTTTACCCGAATTATATCAATGAGTGTTGTTGCGTGTATATCGTGCATTGTAAGCAATTCACCAGAATTCTTCTTTACCATGTCTTCAAGTAAAGTACCGCTAAATGATTTTTTTTTTTGAATTAGAAAATCAAATAAAATTACCGTAGTTGTTTTGGCACAGAGAAAGCAACAAATTGTTACTCACAAAAATTTCCTACCAGATTAGTATCGATGACCTGAGGATTGTTTGATTGCGGGAAACTACCCCAGCAACTGTAGCCAGGTTTTTTACTGCAGTCAGGCTTTGTACTGTAGGCTTGAACTGTGAGGCTTGTACTGTAGGCTTTGTGTTAGCAGATTTGCACTGGAAGGCGGGGGGACTATGAGGCTTGCTATAGAGAGGCTTGTACTGTCGGGGCAAGAGCTTATACTGTAGAGAGAAACTTCTGTACTGAAGGAAAAACACTGTAAGCTTGTATTGTAGGCTTGTACTGTAGGTGAAAGTGTACTTTAACCAGATCTACTGTACTGTAGCCAGATTTATTGTACTCTATCCAGATCTACTGTACTGTAGCCACCAAATAAGGTTTTGGTTTGGATAAAAGTAAAACCAACCTTTCCTTCCCTTTGCCCATGATCCCTCAGCTAACAATCACAAAGGCATCATATCAGCGAAAAGAATCTTTGAACTCTTGAGATGAGATCTAACCTCTTTCTTGTTATCCCGAAGAGAATTGCTTGTAGTATTTGTCAAGTGTTGCGTGGAAAGCTCTCTCGTCAGCATTGCTGCCTCATTTGTCCACAGAATCCCGAACTTTGGAATTCCTAATAAAGTTTGATTGGACTAATGAATCTTGAGAAAAACTCAAATCGCATTATTTTCGAAGTTTAGCTACTGTGACATAATAGCTTAACAGGATGCGGAAGTGGCAAAAATACAGGAAAATTTCGGCAAAAACTGATCCCAAATACCAAGACGTTTTACCAGATGGAAAGCGGTTAAGCGGCCGTACAAAGAACATTTCTCCGGTCATTTACACATTTCTTCTTTTACTTTGTACAAAAAAGATATTCAGTTATGAATTTGTGGGTTTTCGGGAACAGGCATTTGGTTGGAGATGTTCATTTGATGGAGATGTTCATTTGATTGGAGATGTTTATTTGATGGAGATGTTCATTTGATTGGAGATGTTTATTTGATGGAGATGTTCATTTGATTGGAGATGTTTATTTGATGGAGATGTTCATTTGATTGGAGATGTTTATTTGATGGAGATGTTTATTTGATTGGAGATGTTTATTTGATGGAGATGTCCATTTGATTGGAGATGTTTATTTGATGGAGATGTTTATTTGATGGAGATGTTCATTTGATTGGAGATGTTTATTTGATGGAGATGTTTATTTGATTGGAGATGTTCATTTGATTGGAGATGTTTATTTGATGGAGATGTTTATTTGATTGGAGATGTTTATTTGATGGAGATGTTCATTTGATTGGAGATGTTCATTTGATTGAGTCTATCAATCTATCAATTGAAACTCCCATTTAACTAGCTTAAACTCTTAAAGAAACTCGAAAACTTATTGACCGATCTTCTCGGAAAAAAATGAACTCTGGATGAACTCTAAACTCTGGATCCGCCTAGATCTGCTTGACTCTAAACTTTCTAGTTCTAGAAACTTGTTCGAATGTTTCTAGATCGCTTTAGAACAACGTTGACTACAAATACAAATAGGCCTAAAAATAAGAATATCAATAAAATAAGAATCTACCTTTGTATGAGTTCATGAATTCCTCAGTGTAGCGTATCATGTGATTATAGTTTTGGCCACATTTCGTTTTGTTGCGTAGATGTTTCCGAAGAAGTTTCTCATTTTGATACTGATATCCGTATTGGACGAATGGGCTCAAAAAAATTGGTTATCTTCAAAACAACTTTCAACTCACACATCGATCCAAACTTCTTCAGGCAAAATGGAGAGCAGTTGGAATGGTCTGAAAGAATGTTTTAGCTGTTTTAGGCTATAGTTTTAACTGCGGGTTACGGTAGTTTTTGTAGCTACAATATCCGTTTATCAAAGCTACAATAACCAATAATCTATCAAAGTTACAATAATCTATCAAACCTCGAATGATGCGTGGCCAAATCATTTACCATTCCCACACAATCGACATACATGTACAAATCAAGAAGGTAATCGTACGCGTACATCGTTCGATAGCCGGCATCCTGGAATCGTTTGAAAAAGAAACTTTAGGTAAAAAACCTCATATTCGAATTGAATATAATGACGATTATCATATGGATATCCACATGTTGAAGTTTTCTCAATCACTGTGCCACCAAAAGCTTTTCGATCAACTTTCTCCCCAATGATTCCTAAACTTTATACTTTTTTAATTCAATTTTTTGAAAAATCAAGTCACAAGAGCTCCCATCAGCTCTCAAAAATGAAGAGCTCCCATCAGCTCCCATCAGCTCCCAAAAACGAAGAGCTCCCATCAGCACAAGAGCTCCCCATCAGCTCTTAACAAACCCCAGAAAGCAGCGAATGCATTTTCTCGACTACTGTAGGCGACACGTTGAAATTTCTTGAAATCGATTGCCCCAAGCTCGTCAACAAGGTATTTGTAAGTCTTTTTGAGTTGTCTGAAATGAAAAACAGTTATTTCTCTTAAATTTGAATTTATCAAGAACTAGCTACTATAGCTAAGCATTGCTCAACCTCATTGCCGGATTTCTGCCAGCTGAATCGAGGACAATGATGTAGAGATTTGGATGGAAACCTTTTGAAGTAACTTGGCTCTGTAGTGGAATCGAATGGCCATTGTATAAGCCACGAAACTCTTCAGCTCGATTTCTTCTAAAATAAGTAAGCTAAAGAATGGTAAAAAAAGAAAGGAAGGATTTTCGGAGAAATTCGGCTCTTCAGCTCGATTTCTTCAAAAAAAAGTAAGCTTAAAAATGACAAAGAAAGAAAGGAAGGATTTCCAGAGAAAGATTTCCAAAGAAAAATTGAACCCTTGACCTCTGTCCCCTTCTTCCTTTCCGAGAAAATGCTCTAACTGCTGAGCTCGAGAAGAGAAGGAAGAGAAAGAAGAGAAAGTACAATGAGGAAGAAAGGAAAGAAAGAAAGAAATAAAGAAAGAAAGAAAGGAAGAAAGAAAGGAAAGAAAAGAAAGAGAAGACTTTGTTAACCTGTGTTCATAAATTTGCAAATGCACATCGATATGCACTAATTCTTCACCCAGCCAACAGTTGATGTAAACGAAATCGCAGTTAAACTTTTTACAATCACTTCCAACAGTGCACCATGATCCAAATTTATATTCGTAACCACCATCAAGATAAGCGCATCTGAAATTTAAAGAAAATGATTTAATTCAAAGTCAATCATCGTGTAATTCAATCACCAACCTTGCTTTACATTTGTATTTTTGATAATTCAAATATTCAGTGTTCATTTTCACTTCTCCCCTCAAAAGTAAAGTGATTCCATTCTCACGATGGCATAGAGCTAAAGAAAAATTAAATATTTTGATTTCTATTCAAAGATTAACAAACGTTCTTCTTTAGTTGGCGGCAATAGCTTTAAAATCTCCGGATCATCCCATTTATAATTGTAATTGGGACAACTTTCAAAGATATGACTCGAGAAGAGAACTGAAAAATGATAATGACAATCAAATCCTATTGTCGTAATATTTAGTGTCTAGTAATTTTGTAATATGTAATGTCTAGTAATTCTAACTCAAATCCAGCTCTCACCTTCTGCTTTCTGCTCAACTAATACCGTATTTTCTCTAATAGTAGTGCACCCCGGTGAGCTGAGTTGGCGACGATTTTACGGTTTCAGAGCTTTTGCAGAAGCTCAACACTCTAATCCCCCACTAGATCTGATCGTCAGCTACATTTTCCGACCCCACATCGATAGGTTCTGATAAGCGCTTTTCGAGATTTCGAAGAATTTAGGCGACACTCAGGGTGCACTACTATTAGAGAAAATACGGTAATTCTAACTCAAATCCAGCGCTCACATTCTGCTTTCTGCTCAACTAATAATTCTAACTCAAATCCAGCGCTCACCTTCTGCTTTTTCATTCACTCTTTGCTTTGGTTCTTCACTAGAAATCCAATAAAACGTTAAACAAATTAGTGAAATCAAAATTGCGAAAATCAGTCTACATGAACGAATCTATAAATCAAAATTGATCAAATCAAAAAAATTGAAAATCATTTTTTTATTGAAAAACCTACATTTCTCGAGACAAATAGATGATACTTCATATAGATACAAAATTTAAATTTAATTTATGAATTTTAAAAAGATTCCAATGTTTTTATGGAATGAAAAAAGAGAAAACGATGAAAACAATCAGAAGATTCAATCGATTTTGTGAAAGGAAAGATAAGAAATGACAAAAAAAGAGAAGAAGAAAGAGAAAAGGAAAAAGAAAAGCAAAGAGAAAAGTGGCCATTTAGATCGATTTTAGGGAAATTTGTCTAGAAATCTATTCCCTAAATATTTTCTTTTTTTTTGTGAATTGAAACGAATTTTCCTTAAGCTTCTAAAGCTTTTGAAGAAGATTTTTCTCTCAATTCTAGACCGATTCAACTTGTTCATCGATCTGTTTATTTTGATTTTGAATTGATCATATGAAAGCTGAAAAGAAACATTAGCTTTCTTACTATTCGTAGAAAATGTCTTGTTTCTTTGTACAGACAAGATTAAAATAAAAATAATACAGAAAAGAATCGAATTTTGATTTGATTCTCTATACAAACAAGATTAAAATAAAAATAATACAGTAAAGAATCAAGTTTTTAATTTGATCCTTCATACAAACGAGATTAAAATAAAAAAAATACAGAAAAGAATCAAATTTTGATTTGATTCTTTATAAAAACAAGATTAAAACAAAAAAAAATAAAGAAAAGAATAAAGAAAAGAATAAAGGAAATAATACAAAAAAGAATACAGAAAATAATCAAATCAATATTTCCACTCACAAATCGAGAATTTTTGCTTGACGTTACAGGGTGTCGTTTTCCATCGCGAGAACTTAGAGGAAAGAATTTCGTTTCGATCGGTGACCAACTAAACAATCAGTCAAATTTGATGTTCATTTTGTTCATTCAAGTTGTTAACAGTCTGGGTTTGATCTTACAATCAGCTCGAGTCTCTCTTATCTTGATAAGGCCGTCTTATCTTTCAGATCACCTCTCTGAAAGCTATTTTGTCTCAGCTAACTCACCAAGACGCAATTCTCATTCCCGTTTGTGGTGATCGGCTCTTGTGAGCCCCAATGCGTGTATTTCATCTCGCTACCGTTGTCCCAGTAGAAACGATTGTTCTAAAGCCGTTTCTTTGGTAGAAAATGACAAAAATGTTAAACTAGGTGAAAGCTTAAGTGAGTAAACGAACCATTCTCTGAGCGCCAAGTATCAGATTGCCTGAGGCGAACGTTTTCGACTGTTCGCTGCGAATCAATGCTGAAAAAGAGTTTTTGACTGGTAAAAATGGCTAAAAAGGGAATGACGCCAGTTGCTTCCATCAATACGAAGCTAGGTATATAGTTTTAACAAAGTTTTTTCAAAAATTGATGGAAATTTTCTATGCCAGATTGCTCGCAATGTTTACAGCTAACTTTTACAGAGTCAAAATCAGCATAACCGATTCTACATTCTTTCTAGAATGTAGATCGGGCATTCTAGATCAGGTATTCTAGATCAGGTATTCTAGATCGGGTATTCTAGATCAGGTATTCTAGATCGGGCATTCTAGATCAGGTATTCTAGATCGGGCATTCTAGATCGGGCATTCTAGATCGGGTATTCTAGATCGGGTATTCTAGATCGGGTATTCTAGATCGGGTATTCTATATCGGGCATTTTAGATCGGGCATTTTAGATCGGGCATTCTAGATCGGACATTCTAGATCAGGCATTCTAGATCGGACATTCTAGATCGGACATTCTAGATCAGGCATTCTAGATCGGACATTCTAGATCGGGCATTCTAGATCGGGAATTCTAGATCGGGAATTCTAGATCGGGCAACAAACAATTCTGAACTTCAGAGCTGGTGTCATTCCCTTGTAAGAACGCACATATTAATAAACGATTTTTCGTCTCCCCTTCAACATAAACCATTTTACTGTCCATGTACTGACAAATACGCTTCGCCAGGTCGTAGTCAACATCGTAAATGATCTGGAAAATCAAAATATTAGGTTGGCGGGAAAATGATGCGAATTTTTAACTTGTGCTCTTGGGAAAGTAATGGCTGACAAACAGAGAAAACCGCGATAGTAACAGAGAAACAGAGTGTTTTTGCTTACACAATCATAATATTATTTGCAAACATTTGTTCATTTGTTATCAAAAAATGACGGAACAAAAATTCCTTATTCGAGCTGCTTTACTCTATGACTTTAAGATTGGAAAATCTGTCCGAGAATCGGATAATTCTATTTCAAAGGCCTATGGCAAAAGTAGTATTAGCGAAAGCCAATGTTATCGATAGTTTGAGCGATTTTGTAGTGGAAACGAGAGCCTAGAAGATTAGCATCACGAAGGACGTCCTCGAAAGCTGGATGAGTCTCAATATTTTGCAAATTATCAAAGAAGATCCCACTTGCATCACTCGGGAGTTGTCGGAAATGTTCAGTGTTTATCATACCATCATTGAAGAGCATTTACATTTGATTGGAAAGCGAAAAAGATGCGGAAAATGGATTTCACATGAATCACAAAATTGCCCGTAAAACTTGTTCAATTTTGATTCAAAAATCAAAAGCGCATGATTTTTGGAAATCAATTGTTACTTCTGATGAAACGTGGATATTATATGATAACGTTAAGCGCAAGCACCAATGGCGATCACAAAAGCAAGCCACCGGTGCCACCGGGGTCACCGGGGCTCTCACGTCAAAACCTGATCTGCATCGAAAGAAGTTGATGTTGTGCGTATGGTGGAACTATCGTGGATTCGTTTATTTTGAACTGCTCAAACCGGGTAAAACTGTCACAGCTGAAATTTACAGTGAGCAGTTGCGTGGATGTTTACAGCTAATTTTTACATATTCAAAATCAGCATAACCGATTCTAAAAGATGCCCTCGGGCACCAAACAATTCTGAACTTCTGAGCTGGTGTCATTCCCCTGGAAGAAGTCATTCCCCTGTCATTCCCCTGTAAGAGGTGTCATTCCCATATCAATAAACGATTTTTCGTTTCCCCTTCAACGTGAGCTTTATCCAAAGCAAATCCAAATCTAATCCAAATCCAAATCCAAATCCAAATCAAATCCAAATCAAATCCAAATCAAATCAAATCAAATCCAATCCAAATCAAATCCAAATCCAATCCAAATCCAATCCAAATCAAATCCAAATCCAATCCAAATCCAAATCCAAATCAAATCCAAATCTAATCCAAATCTAATCCAAATCCAAATCCAAATCAAATCAAATCCAAATCAAATCCAAATCAAACCAAATCCAAATCCAAATCAAATCCAAATCTAATCCAAATCAAATCAAATCCAAATCAAATCCAAATCAAATCCAAATCAAATCCAAATCTCGACATGACACTTCAAAATTCGGTTTTTGCATGATAATGCAAAATCGCACACGGCAACGATGACCCTTCAACAAATCGAAGAGATGGACTGGAAACTTCTACCACAAGCCCCATACAGCCCTGACTTAGCCCCATCAGACTACCACTTGTTCAGGTCTCCAAAGCAGTTCATCTCCGATCAGCTGTTCAAGGATTCCCAGGAAGTCGAAAATGCGGTCACCAAATCACCAAATATTTTTCGCTAAAAATTCCCCAGTTCTTTGAAAATGGAATTATTGAATTGAGCAAAAGATGGCATGATTTCCTAAATAATAATGGAGAATACCTTTTATATTAATCCTCTTTATTTATTGTTTTTTTTGAAATCAAAATTCGGGTCAAAAATTCGCGTTATTTTCCCGCCAACCTAATTGAGCTTAAATAGTTGAGCTTAAATCTCAAATTTCAAACTAAAACTCACGATATAACAAGCTTGAAAGTGTTTTGAGTGACTCCAACCGGGTAGACACGGCTCACTAAAGCTGGATGAGTTCGTAGTGCGTGTTTATTTGCTGTTTGTCTGCTGTTTGTCTACTGTTTGTCTGCTGTTTGTCTGCTGTTTGTCTGCTGTTTGTCTGCTGTTTGTCTGCTGTTTGTCTGCTGTTTGTCTGCTGTTTGTCTACTGTTTGTTTTGTTTCAAATGTTTTGCAGAAAAGTGTTTCCATTAAAGCTTTTGACAACAATTTCAAACCTTTTCGGTCGAGACACGAGATTGCTATTCAAGCATTTAGATCTGAAATCTCATAGAACTTTTTATTAATGGAGAGATAACGATATTTCCAAAAGCTCACTCCAAATGTTCAAAGTAAAATATGAGAAAGCCGAGGTAGATCGTGCATCCAATAGAGTACGAAAAGAGAATCAGCAAGAAGAGACGAGTCCAGCAATTTAAGAGGCTTTGTTTTTGCGGTTTTCTCAAATTTATGTTAATATAGAAATGAAAATGAATAAAAATACAGCTAAATAAAAATCCTGCTAAATAAAAATACAGCTAAATACAGCTAAATCCTCTTAAATAAAACTCCTCTTTAACTCACTTCTCTGAGGGAACTAATGCGACAGTTTGTGCAGGGTTTTGCATTAAAAAGTGACAAAATTTTTCGAATAACTGTTCAATATTAGACAACCTTTGACTCAAAAAGCAGATAGCGAAAAAGCATTTCTTTTTTTTTAGAGAATTGGTATCAATTTTGTGGCCTTTTTCAGAATAGATAAGACTTTAAAGAGTGAATCAATCTCAAGCACTTCTCCACTTCATGAATCAATTCAAGCACTTTTCCGTTGAGGCCTAAGTTCTCTGAATTATCCAAAAACATATAAAAACTTCTTTTTTGCTAACAAAGCTCACAAATAGAGTTTCTCAAAGCAAATCGTTCAAATCAAACCGTTCAAATCAAACCGTTCAAATTAAATCGTTCAAATCAAATAGTTCAAATCAAA
>CAUEEP010000702.1:0-13203 GCA_958450365.1 Mesorhabditis belari | reverse complement strand
CTTTATCTCCTTTCTCTTCTTTATCTTCTTTATCTTCTTTATCTTCTTTATCTTCTCTATCTTCTCTATCTTCTCTATCTTCTCTATCTTCTCTATCTTCTCTATCTTCTCTATCTTCTCTATCTTCTCTATCTTCTCTATCTTCTGTATCTTCTTTATCTTCCTATCTTCAAACTGATCAATGCACCACAAACCTTTTCGCAATAAATCTCAAACATCGATATAAACACTTCATATTGTGTTCCATTGTTTTTTTTCTTATTCTTCTCGATTCTTTTAAAAAGATCTTCACAAACGATTGGCACAATGCCTAAAAATCGTTTTTTTTTTTTAATTATTGAAATTCCCAACCTTTATTTTCTTTATAGCCAACCATCGAATAACTTTTCCCACTGCCCGTTTGTCCATAGGCAAAAAGGGAACAGTTGTAGCTGAAAAGTTTTATGTTTAGATTTCTTTTTGCTTGCTCTCACCCTTTCCATGCATTGTCCAGCACACCTTTTCCCAAATCATCAAAAACTTTTTTCTGAATACTTTCATTTTATTTTCATCCATTTTTTTTTCTTTCTTTCAAACCTGGTCCGCATATTTTGAGTCACTTGGCGCCAAATAGCCGCTGGATTCCGTTTTGTAACCATCGTGTGACCAATACGAGTGATCAAACGTGAACATTTTTGGCTCTTCCGACATATTGCTTGGATCTCTGAAAGGGGTTTTTCAAGTAGAAATGAAAAGCAAAAGAGTATAAAACTGTTTGAAATTGTGAAACCTGATCCCGGTTGACTTCCCGTCGGCCATCTCAATCACCAATTGAGCTTTCATCGCTTTCTCGCGATCGTTAAAAGGCCTCACCCTCACCGCCACCACAATGTTATCACCCGGCATTTTCTATTAATTGTAAAAATTGTAAATCGAATTTATAAACTATGCCTTCGTTTTTCTTAAACCTAAACAGTCATAAGTCACCAAAAATTTCAAATTGAACAAAATTCATTAGAGAAAACTATACAGAAATCAAATAGATAGCTAAAGCTAGAGGGGAAAACGATTTCTAAAGGATATTTTGAAAGAAAACGAGCTGAGCACTCAATAATGCATACTAAGGAATACACTTATACAAACAGATGCACAAAAAAAGACAAGGCTTCACAATTTTTGCGATTTTAGTGGCTCGAGCAAACGGGTAGCCATGGCGTTGCCACTGGAGAATTGGTCCATCTCTTTTTACCCCCTTTTCACCCCTTCTTTTCCCCTTTCCACAATCATCATCCACCATTCTCTTGCAAAATCTTTTATACGATCTTTATGAAATCAAAAAATGAAATATGAAAAGATTGTTTAAAAAATTACTAGCTAAATTGTGGAGCTAAGGAGGAGAGATTTGCTTATTTCCAATTCGTTGTCTCTTTTCTCTGATCAACTACATAATGTATAGATGTCATGTTTGAATCCGGTGCAGTGTTCCAACCGGGCTCGGACGTTCGAATTCGATCAGATGATCAGATGAGATTAGAAAATAGAATCAG
Organism: Mesorhabditis belari; assembly: GCA_958450365.1. Classification (NCBI taxonomy): domain Eukaryota; kingdom Metazoa; phylum Nematoda; class Chromadorea; order Rhabditida; family Rhabditidae; genus Mesorhabditis; species Mesorhabditis belari. The sequence goes on along the minus strand of CAUEEP010000702.1, from coordinate 11,677 downwards.
ACGATGCCACGTTACATTTTTGCTTTATCATTAACCTTTTTATTTATGCTTACATCTAGTTTTTTACGAAACTTTTTTATTCAGGATGGAATCCGTGTTTGACGAGCAACTAGACAAATTTCTTCAAGGTCGACATCTGTTTCCCAGCAAGGCGGCTTTTGAAGGGACAATCAGCAAACTGCAATCTTCAACATTCAATTCCGGAAAAAGAGATCTCTGTGAGAACTGCCGTTAGAGCATCGATGACGGGAAGTCATCGTGAGGATTTTTGATAGGATAGATTGGATAGTTTTTTGTATTGATTTCGTTAATTCTAGTCATGAATTCAGGCCATGCTCACTGCATGTGTCTGGGCAGATACACCACGAATCGATGTGCATGCTGAAAAAAGAACTGCTTTGCAACCCAAGATGCCATCATTCACGTAGCTGCACTAATAAATGTTTTTATTGCTTTTTCTTGTTCTTTTTGCATTTGTTATGTTTACCCAATCTTTATTTGTTTTTTACGTTTTGATAAAAGTTAACTGGTAAAAAAACATCAGATTGCATCGCACTAAACCTACCGTAAATACTGTAATAGTACCCCACCACCTATAATGACGGTGCGGAGTGTTGTGTAGCCTAGCTTTGAACGAGTTTTTCTCGACACTGTTTTATGCTACAATGTGCGCTTAGATATCAAAAAAATAGCCCTGAATTTCAGCTATTTTTTGATACCAAAGACGCATTTTTTGAAAGTACGGGCGCTTTGAAAAAAATGAAATACTAAAAAACTTTTGCGACTACGCGACTGTACGAGGGGGCTGGGGTACTATTACAGTATTTACGGTAAGTTTTCATTCTCTGTCTTTTGACATCAAAATAGGTTTCTGTGACAAAAGGTACTCAAATCAAAACTTTAATTTTCATCGTTTTGCCCCTCTTCACACCTTTAAAAAGATTAACTAACGCGAGCTTTTCAGCTTTTCTTAAAGAGTAATTTGTAAATAAATAATAGGAATTTTTGATAAAACAAATCATAGATCGATTGGTTCATTATTCATTTGAAAAAAAGGAAATACTAAAAAACTTTTGCGACTACGCGACTGTACGGGGGGATGGGGTACTATTACAATATTTACGGTATGTTTTTAAGAAGCTAGAGTTTTGAGGCAGGCCGGCAGATCGGATTCACACGTTCGAATCCAATCCAAATGACAGACTCGGACGTAATATAAATATCAAACGCTTTTAAAGCCGAATATTTATTGAATCAACAAAAATTTCAAAATCTTTCAATTGATTCAATTACATGAATTGTCTGACCGAGAGAACCCGTTTCCTCTTTTCATGACATTCGTGAGATGCATGGCACACGTTATTTCGACGCTCTAGAAGAAATTTTCATGAATTCTTTTTTCTAACAAACCAATTTCCTCAGCAAGATCCATGAGAAAGTCAGTGCGTGCTTCTCCCTCGAATTCTCGCAAAGTGAGCTCTTTTATCGGCGCCTTACCCGTTAACCTATCAATTTTTTCATTATCGATTTTTAGCGAAAACTTACAAATTCAATTCGTTTTTTTCTCCAGTTCCTTTTTTTTGGCTTTTTTCTGGATCTTTATCACTAAATCGGGGTAGATTTTTTTACTTGTCTTAGCGCTTACCAATAAAAATACTTTGCCGGTTTTTGATGATCTTCATCTTCTTTTACTTTTACTGCTTTTAACCTTCTAAAATGTGGATAAAAATGTTTTGATACTTTTAAAAACTTGAGAAAGTTTGAGATGAGATTAAGTGGAGTGAGTGGTGGTGGGAAGAACATTTTGATCTCATATTCGACCATCCTTCGATACTTCAACGAACGCCAATTCTGTTCAGCTCGATCGCTCACCTCTTCATATTGTTGACTGAAGAAGATTAGGGAATTGTTTTCATTTTCAAATACTTGATAAGTGTTGTGAGAATATTGATGACGAGAATTGACGATGTGAGAGTGTACAAAAAGAGCACCAGTGGAACCAGCCAGCTGCGTACGGCACACTGAAACGAAACCTTTTGTTTGAATGTTGTTCTCCACTTTCGATTCTTCTACCCACTTGAACTGATTGTCCACTGAAATCCTGCAATTTCTCCCACTTGAAAGAAACATTACAACCCAAAATGCTACCTAAAAATTCTTTCATTCCATCATTTCATGAATCATTTACCTTCTTTCAAAGGAGTTTCAAGTTCTCCGAAAATTTCGAAAGCACCATTACTAAAAGAAGAAATGTATTAGATTTCGAATATAATTTACCTAAAGATCTGCCAAATAACACTGTGCTCTTCTTTTCGACCTTGTAAAGCAATCTGGAATCGTTTAAAAGTCATAAAGAAAGTTTTCTTCTTATTCTACCTGACAAACTCCATACACAATCCAAAATACAGCCAGAATTACCGAGAAATAAACAAAGAGTTGAACCTATACGATAAATGAATAAAGTTGAAAGAGAAAATGAACCATTCTGCGAATAGTCATCACAATAGAACCAAAAAATGGATCCACGGTGAAGACACGAAGCATTCGAATAGCCGAAAAAACGAATGAGACAAGAAATGTGACCTCGGAAGCCGATAACAAGAAAAGTCTAAATTTTTGAATTCATTCATTTTGAAATGCATTTCCTGAAAACTTTCTCACCGAATTACAGCAGTGATCGATTGGTTGGATTCCTTATTGTTTTCTCTACTAAGCACTTCTTGCATCGTCACATTTTCCACTTTTGCAGTCACTCTAAAGTTCGATATCGAAAAAGTCTTTTCCTTTCTTTTCCTTTCTTTTCCTAGTTCCGTTTAAAACCAAAAAAATACATCAACTGAATACCAATTGAGTCAATCTTTAAAAATTTACAATTCCTGAAGGTTCAATGAGATAGCTCGCTCGTTATCAATCAACAAAGCCGCGATGAGAAACACACTATTCACGACAACAATCAAAAAATGCAAAATCGTATGGAAATGATTGACTTTGAGGTGTTGAGATAGCTGAAATTTTGTATTCTATGATTTAATTCTTCTAAAGTTACCGTACTATTGAAAGCCTGTTTCCCACGTTCTTGTAATATGAATTCAATACAAGCTTCAACAAAAAACAAGGCCTGCCAGACGAGCATCAGTAAAGCCCACACAGTGAAGACGTTCATTACATTGTCAACTTTATGAGCTTGTTGAACATAAAAGCCAAAAACGATCACGTATATGGCATAGAGAAACTGTAAGAGTTGTTTTTCAAAGGCTCAAGCTCAAAGGCTCAAGCTCAAAGGCTCAAGCTCAAAGGCTCAAGCTCAAAGGCTCAAGCTCAAAGGCTCAAGCTCAAAGGCTCAAGCTCAAAGGCTCAAGCTCAAAGGCTCAAGCTCAAAGGCTCAAGCTCAAAGGCTCAAGCTCAAAGGCTCAAGCTCAAAGGCTCAAGCTCAAAGGCTCAAGCTCAAAGGCTCAAGCTCAAAAGCTTGCTTTAGTTACCGTATGCCAAGCAAATTTCCCGCAAGGAGAGCCATGAAATGCAAGGAAACGTTGCCATCTTGATTGATATTTCTCTCCTAGATTTTGAGTAAAAAAATCACTCAAGATTACTAACCAGTAAAATGAATAATACTCTTTGAGAATAGAAGTGGTAGGCCAAAGAATAAAAAAGTAAAGAAAAATATCTTCTTGTTGCAACTAAATGAATGATTGATTGTAAATGAATGATTTCAAAAAAACCGAAATCCAGGTTTCCATCGATCTTCCACGATTCGTTGGCAGCTCTTATGCGAGAAAAAGTTCTGAATTTTTCAAAGAAATCAATACTTTTTTGTTGACTCACTTCAGCATTACCCATATTCGCCAAACCGAGAAGTGTTCCACCGTTTGAGTCCATTTTCTCACTTGGAATGTAGCGCTCGCACAGCAATTCTCGTGTTCTTTTGAAGTCCGCCGAATGACACACTTCTAAGAGCATTTTGCTTGCTTCATCGAATTTTCTAAAAGTATCTTTAACTGTTTGTATGTTCAGTATACTTTTTCTGACTCATGAAGATGTCAGCGACGTCACTTTCATAGATGTAATCAAAGCGTGACCACAATTTTTCTGAAACGAAAATGACGAGAAGCGCCGAGTACAATGGAGCCTTGCACTCTTTCCATTTAGCAAACGTATCTCGATGTCTGAAAGCTACCTTTTAGCTTCATCTTCAGCTTCAGCTTCAGCTTCAGCTTCCGCTCCAGGTCCAGCTTCATCTTCAGCTTCAGCTTCAGCTTCATCTTCAGCTTCAGCTTCAGCTTCAGCTCCAGCTTCATCTTCAGCTTCAGCTTTCACTTACCCATAGAAAGCATAGCACAAAAGTTCTGCCAAATTTCTATCGTGCAAATCCTCGATTTTATGCTAAACGGTCAATATTCAAAGATAAAATTGGAATGGTTACTTTTTGAATCACAAGTCCCATGTAATGATTAATGACAGAAAGAATTCTTTCAGCATTCGTGTGATATTTGTTTGTTTCCTTTTTTTTCGGTGTATTTGCAAAAAATTTTCGTTGAGCTGCTCGATTCGGTAAACTGGATCCACTGTCTGAATGCAAATATTAGATTTTCTTTTGAATTTCCCACTTGTATGTGTCAAAATGGCTGATTTAGCGGATGGATTGCGCTCTCGATCGGAAAGATTCGCGTTTTTCTTGTCAAACATTTCCAACGAGGTGGCCCGTCTCTCGCCCAATAAAGGATTTCTTTCTTGAGCAGCTGAAGCAAACTTTCAAGTTTCACTTTAAAATTTACTTACCTTGATGTGAGGGATTATCATTATCTTCTTCGATAGAGAACAGGTGTGGCGGAGAACGAGCCATTTCAGAAAAAGCCCTCTCCCGATTCTCTTCCATATCCACAGAAATCTGAGGAATACCAATTTCCCCTCGTTTTGTCTTGGTTGGCTCTTGCTCAATGATTTCACTAGAATTTTGTGCATTGTCTTGAGGCCCAAGTGGCTCAAGTGGGAATTCGTTTGGTGCTTCCATTGTGGCATCATCTATCGAGTTCGTTTCATTGTTACTAAAATTTCTATCTCAGTTTCTCTAATACTAAAAACCCAAGAAGTAGCATTCGAGAAATCCATGTGAACGGACGCGTAGTATGTGAAAGTATTGGTACGGTTTGAGTCGCTGTTGGGCTTTCCAACTCCTCGATGGCATCGATGAAATCGGAAAGAACGAAGAGGTGACTCTAACAGCAAACATTGTACGCTCATAGCCCAAGCAAACCTCATGTTCGAGATCACTCAAAATTCTCAGTAAAGTATCTCTCGATTCTGTCATTGTTAATATAGAATCAAAAGGGAGGAGAAAAGTAGTTGATTTAGTGATGGAAAAGGGGAAATGATCAGTCTTATCAGTTGAATTGCAAAGAGAAAAGAAGAAAAGAAGACGTGGAGTAGACCAATCACTTTTCTGACTCACCACTGTTCTCCAAAATTTCAAAAACTAAATGTATAATCCCTAAAATTAGAAAAAGATTACCTAAGCTATCGATTTTTTTTTTGTTTTTTGTCAAGTTTTTAGATTCAATCGATATTTATTCACCACCGAAATCCCATGAAAATTCAAAAATACTATTGCAAAGCTGAGAAATGAGAAAAAAAACGAGACACCAGGTCTGCTAAGAATTCAAGCATGCATATATTCAAAAAAAAGCTGTACATTTTCCAAAATCAAATCTATAAAGGATCATTGAAAACTGAAAATGATAACCAAGTCCTCACAGAGGATCAAACATAGATTAGAACACACGTCTGATTCGTGCTTTGAGCCATCACCGCCGCTTTCTCGTATCCAATTCGTATCGTCATCGGCATCAATTTCCATGTACCCGGTTCACAAAAATACGGTGATTGGATTTGACGGTATAACTGGAAAAGTTCATCGCGATTTTTGTTTCAGATTCTTGCATTAAACACTACTTGATTCACATCAAACGATGTGTTTTCCATATGTGTGGTGAGCATTGTCGGCTTTCGCAAGCGTGAACTCTCAAGGAGTGACAGAGCTGAGTGTGAGGTCACTGGAATTATTTTTCGCTTAGAGAATCACTATTTTTTTTCAGTTGCTTTTTGATTTTTTATTCTTGTCTGCTATCGCTTACCCGATTTGCATCCACTAACGGTAAAATCCTCCAACAATGGGCAACGTCTCGCCACACACAACGCGTCCAAAAAAAAATGCCCTGGAATCAAAAATCCGAATTCGAACAATTCTTAGTTGTTGTCCAGACAAGAAAAATCCAAAGTTTGAGAAAAATCCCTCTACTCACAAAAAAGGTATTACGGCGTAAAGTTTTACGAACAAAATGTTAAGGAATTCGTCAAAATTTCGATTTTTCCGATTTTTCTCATATTCACTCCAGAAGAACGTGCCAAAAGATGTATTACAAAGTTGTAGCCCTGGTTTTACTCTTTCTAACGACACCCTTGCCATTTCTCTGCATTTTGTTTGCGATGAGTTCTGAGGTTTTCCCGGCGTCACTTTTATACAAATATAGGGAAGAGTGCCCATTTCAGGACCGCAGAAGCAAAATTGAGTTCCTAGGTGTTGTTATTCTGGACCTATATTAAAAACATATTAATTTTTTCCTAAAATAGTTTTTTATACTGACAATTCCGTGAGAGAACTTACATAGATCTGCCAGATAAGAGTCGAGAACGCGCCATGAATAGAGTGTGTTCCTCAAGAAATAGTGCAAAATAGGATTAAAATATATATAAATAGGATTGCATTTAAAATAAACTGAGTATCTTACAAATTGTAGAAGATATTCATGATATTCAGTTGATTGACTGACCTGAATCGTTTCCGTATTTCACACTATTTCTTAGAGGAACACACTCTAGTCATGAATGTCAGAAGAAACACAATTTATTGTATGCCTGCATTTATTTATTGTATTTATTGTATATTCATATATTATAAAACCTTATTATGAAACAATTTTCAGATGGCTCGGCCAACAAAGAAGGTGCTTTCAAGGAGACGTAATATAGAAGGTGGTCATCTCGCAAACCTCAAGATACCGAGCTCCAGTCAACGGCGGAACTCAAAAGCTGTTCAAGCCGAGCCTGTGAAGAAAGTCTTGAAGAAACGCCCTGATGTAAGCCAGCCCTTTGATCAAGTACAGCATTTGGAGAATGCTCGCCAACGACGAGCTGAGAAAGCTGACGAAAAGAGATCCCAGGAGAAAGCGAGACAAAATGCTGTCTTAGTGACACAACTGAAGAAACAAGTGACCAATTCGCAAAGCAAGCAATCCGTACCAGCAACACCAAGGCGGTCGGCTTCTCCCGGAAAGGCGTTAGCACTCAAAAGAAAAGCAGGGGTCTCAGACCGCGGATTTTCTAGAATCAACACGTTTGTGCGGAAGGCTTGTGATTACCTCATTGGATCTAGCAGACAGTTGCGCTCATGTCGGAAGAAGCTTGAAGAAATTGTGGAATACGTAATTCACGACGATAATGAAAACGAAGACGACGAAAGCGAACCCAAGAAAAGCATACGCCTCTTGAACGTGGGGAGGGTGCTGGCGGAACGGGAAAATCGCTTGAAGTTGGACCCAGATCAAAAGAAAATCGTGGTGTTCTCTCTTGATAAAGGCCATAATCGAGTCATGGCTACGGTCTCATATCCAAACAGCAAAAAGCCGTGCTCGGTTTTTAACTTTCTCCCATTGATCGTATGGGAAGGCCCGGATAATTACTCAGAATTGCAAGAAAGAAATGTGGCTGACTATTATGAGCAATTGACAAAGATGGGCTACGAAGTGTTACTTGGTGGAGACTTATTATTTTTGACAACAAATGCTGGCCTTGGAAATGGGATGCGATTCAGCTGTCTTTGGTGTTCGAAAGAGTTCGACAAAGGCAAGAACAAAGACAATGATTCGATCGATTTCGTGAAGCACTCGCCACGAAGCAAGGCTTTGGAGGATATGATTGCAACTTTAAAGCTGGTCCCCAAAAAAGAGGATGTGATCCCGGTGCCAAAAAAAACATGGTTATTCCATTCCACCGATCCTTCACACCAAGATCAAGGTGGGCAACTATTTGTTTGAAAAAAAAATGCTAGCTTTGGAAGGATCATCAAAAGCGTTCAAGCAAGTTGTAAAAAAAAAAAACGATATTTGACTGTGAATAGGAAAGAGGAAGGAGTCATTTACCACAGATTTCATGGTAACGATATCAAATGCTTATGTGTGGCACTTCCTGTGATTATAAGCACCACATTGCGTCGGGTCCTCAATCTCCACGTCAACTGAGTACTCCAAGGTGATCGAGGCTATGGAAGCTTTCAATGACTGAGCACAGCTAGTCTCGTCGATGGAAACGGGCCTAGATAACGTGAAAATTGCCGAAATTGCGTGCAAAAACCAGCACACAGCTGAGAAAGATTGTTGTCAAACGGCAATTCTTTGTGCTTCACTCGAAAAAGTCGGCGGGCTTGGATCTAGCGCCCTTATTCACTGTATTTTCTCGCATTTGGGTTCGTTTCTGGCACAACATCGGATGATCGGAGCCGTGGCCGAAGAGGGCGTTGAAGAAAAAAAAACCACACAAAAAAAAACAAAAAAAAAAATAACCAAAAAAAACCAAAAAATAAAAACAGGAAGATTAAAAAAAAAAAAAAAAAAAAAAAAAAAAAGCACCAAACAAAAAAAAAAAAAATTCCCGGGGGGAAGGAAAAAAAAACAAAAGGAAGCTAAAGTCCACAGTGAGCTGGAAACGGAGATCAAGCGCCACAAGAAGAGCAAAAGCGAACGACTTCTTCAGGCTGTGAAGTGGTTAGGCATCCAAGTCCTTCTAAATGATGCTGGGGAAGAAGTTGAGGAAGAAACTTTCGTAAATTAGTTTGTTTTATCTATCACTTTTATCATATTATTACTATAAATAAATACAAATAAATATTCTTTTATGAAATATACTGAAGTTCACATCTTCTGGAGTGTTTTTTAATATAGATCCAGAATAACAACACCTAGAAACTCACCTAGAACTCAATTTTGCTTCTGCGATCCTGAAATGGGCACTCTTCCCTATATTTGTCTAAAAGTGACGCCGGGAAAAACCTCAGAACTCATCGCAAATAAAAAACGCAGAGAAATGTCAAGGGTATCGTTAGAAAGAGTAAGACCAGGGCTACAACTTTGTAATACATCGTTTGGCACGTTCTTTTGGAGTGAATATGAGAAAAATCGGAAAAATCGAAATTTTGACGAATTCCTTAACATTTTGTTCGTAAAACTTTACGCCGTAATACCTTTTTTGTGAGTAGAGGGATTTTTCTCAAACTTTGGATTTTTCTTGTCTGGACAACAACTAAGAATTGTTCGAATTCGGATTTTTGATTTTAAGTCAAAAGTGTTTTCCCATAGTAGCGGATTCGATGTGCCACAGATCGCGCCAATCCATCAGTCACCTGTGCATTTGGTTCAGTCGGGTTTTTTCTTTATATCACTGCTTACCATATTGCAATTGGTGATCTTAATCGTAGAAAGGTATTCAAATGAAGTGGTCATAATTCGGATTAGAAATCTCTCAACCTCGATTCCGTTCGGAAAGAGACAATCCTCATAAATGATCTATAAATCTTATTTCGAAATGTGCTCTAAATTCCTCACTTCATTCACCAATTGAGCTTTCATCGCTTTCTCGCGGTCGTTAAAAGGCCTCACCCTCTTTTGCTTATTCCCAATTCGTTGACTCTTTTCTCTGACCAACTAAATAAAGTGTATAAATGTCACGTTTGAATCCGGTGCAGCGTTCGAACCAGGCTCGGACGTTCGAATCCGATCAGATGATCAGATCAGATTAGATAGAGTCAGACGATGCCACGTTACATTTTTGCTTTATCATTAACCTTTTTATTTGTGCTTACATCTAGTTTTTTACTAAAATTTTTTATTCAGAATGGAATCCGTGTTTGACGAGCAACTAGACAAATTTCTTCAAGATCGACACCTGTTTCCCAGCAAGGCGACTTTTGAAGGGACAATCAGCAAGCTGCAATCTTCATCATTCAATTCCCGAAAAAGAGATCTCTGTGAGAACTGCCGTTAGAGCATCGATGACGGGAAGTCATCGTGAGGATTTTTGATTGGATAGATTGGATAGTTTTTTGTATTGATTTCGTTAATTCTAGTCATGACTTCAGGCCATGCTCACTGCATGTGTCTGGGCAGATACACCACGAATCGAGGTTCATGCTGAAAAAAGAGTTGCTTTGCAACCCTAGATGCCATCATTCACGTAGTTGCACTAATAAATTTTTTTATTGCTTTTTCTTGTTCTTTTTGCATTTGTTGTTTACCCAATCTTTATTTGTTTTTTACGTTTTGATAAAAGTTAACTGGTAAAAAAACATCAGATTGCGTCGCACTAAACCTACCGTAAATACTGTAATAGTAGCCCACCACCCATAATGGCGGTGCGGAGTGTTGCGTAGTCTAGCTTTGAACGAGCTTTTCTCGACACTGTCTTATGCTATAATGCTCGCTTAGGTATCAAAAAATAGCCCTGAATTTCAGCTATTTTTTGATACATAAGTGCGCATTGTAGCATAAACCAGTGTCGAGAAAAACGCGTCCAAAGCTAGACTACGCAACACTCCGCACTGCCATTATGGGAGTGGGGTACTATTACAGTATTTACGGTATGTCTTTAAGAAGCTAGAGTTTTGAAGCAGGCCGGCAGACCGGATTCACACGTCCGAATCCAATTCAAATTACAGACTCGGACGTAACATAAATATCAAACGCTTTTAAAGCTGAATATTTATTGATCCATTGAGAAAGTCAGTGCGTGCTTTTCCCTCGAATTCTCGCACAGTGAGCTCTTTTATCGGCGCCTTACCCGTTAACCTATCAATTTTTTCATTATCGATTTTTAGCGAAAACTTACGAATTCAATTGGTTTTGTTCCTCCATTTCCTTTTTTTGGCTTTTTTCTGGATCTTCATCACTAAATCGGAGTAGACCTTTTACTTCTCTTAGCGCTTACCAATAAAAATACTTTGCCGGTTTTTGATGATCTTCTCTCTCGAATTCTCGCAGCTCTCTTATCGGCGCCTGATCTTCTCTTACTTTTAATAACCTTCTAAAATGTGGATAAAAATGTTTTGATACTTTTAAAAACTTGAGAAAGAGATTAAGTGGAGTGAGTGGTGGTGGGAAGAACATTTTGATCTCATATTCGACCATCCTTCGATACTTCAACGAACGCCAATTCTGTTCAGCTCGATCGCTCACCTCTTCATATTGTTGACTGAAGAAGATTAGGGAATTGTTTTCATTTTCAAATACTTGATAAGTGTTGTGAGAATATTGATGACGAGAATTGACGATGTGAGAGTGTACAAAAAGAGCACCAGTGGAACCAGCCAGCTGCGTACGGCACACTGAAACGAAACCTTTTGTTTGAATGTTGTTCTCCACTTTCGATTCTTCTACCCACTCTTGAACTGATTGTCCACTGAAATCCTGCAATTCTCCCACTTGAAAGAAACATTATAAACCCCAAAATGCTACCTAAAAATTCTTTCATTCCATCATTTCAAGAATCATTTACCTTCTTTCAAAGGAGTTTCAAGTTCTCCGAAAATTCTCGAAAGCACATATTAAAAAAGAAGAAATGTATTAGATTTCGAATA
>CAUEEP010000701.1:0-23316 GCA_958450365.1 Mesorhabditis belari | reverse complement strand
GCTCAGTTAATGCTTTGAATTTATTGTGGAAAATTTTAGAATTTTATAGTTATTTTAGATAACAACAAAGCGCTGGTTCTTTTCATTTCTTCCGAAACGTGTCCCACTTCTCTTTCTACCGTAATCGAGTCTCTTTTAGAACGAAATCTATCCGCTTTTTTATATCTTTAGATGTCTTTTGTGAAATCACACAGAAAAAAGGCAAAAAGTCAATAGATTAGATACAAAATAAATAAGATTAGAAAAAGGGACACCTTTTATCAAACGGATTACCGTTATTCTCTCTAATAGCAGTGCACCGAGAGCTGCCGTCTCAATTCCTCGTAATCTCGAAAAGTGCTGTATCAGAATCTATCGAAGTAGATCTGAAAGTGTAGCTGACGCTGACGATGAGATATTGTAGTTGACGAAGCCAGCTGACGATCAGATTTTGTGGAAGTTCGAGTGTTCAGCTTCTGCAAAAGCTTCGAAACCGTAAAATAGCTATCAACTTCGGCGCCATGGAGAGATTCGAGAGAGAATACGGTAAACTGAATCCTTCAACGTACGGCTATCAATAACGAAACATTTGAAGCCATGAAGTTCAATCTAATATTGATAATGATGGATCATCAACATAAAGTATCTTCAAGCGAAACTACCGCTTTTTGAAACGGGCTTTTTTAAATCCTTTAAAAATCCCGAACAATTCTTTCATTTGCTTATAGATATTTTAAGTGATCAATGACCTAACGAAACCATTACCCTACCCCGGGATTTTTGACTCATCAACATTTTGAAACTCGTAATCCCTCTCTCTCCTAAAGCCGACGCTCTTTATCTGATTTATTCTTGACAAGACTCTCAAATACTTGATTTGGAAAACAGCAATAAAAAGAACACATATCATTTCTATAAACAATCTAAAACAAATTCTACAATGAAAAGCCTCAGACGGAAGTAAGAGCATATCTAGATCATTTGAAACTCGCAATTTCGAATTACGCTTGAAATCTTCAAACAAAATGTTTCCAGCACTCTCGGGCACTTGATCATTTGGATGTGGAAAAAAGTTGGAAAAAGAAATGGGAAAAAGAGACGCTGAAATTGGCCTCATTCATTCAAACACCCTCTCACACACAAAATAGAGGCCAAAAAGGGTTGGAAATGAAAAGAAATGCAAAAAGTGAACAGAAAATGAGGAGCTCAAATAATTGGAAGCAGATAGATTTTGGAAGAGAAAAGCCTCTGGGTTTGTTGAAATAGTGCTTCTGTCTTCAAATGTGACATGTTCCAAAATGCTCAAACCATCGCTGATTTTGAGAAACCAAGTGCTCAAACAAAGCTGTCAAACTCGGAAATTACGTGCAATTCTTGTGCTCACAGTTGGAACAAAGTCTCAAAGGTATTTAGATGTGCTTTAACTTTGAATCTACACAGAAGGGTTTAGCTAAACTGAATGCTTTTTGCACCCTCTTTCAAAGCACCTTCTACAACCCTTCCGTTCTTCAGAGAATGTCCGTTAAAAATGGTTGGGAAAAAATGAGAAAGGCCGACAGACAGACTACAAACCAGCATCCTCAAGAAAGGCAGAAAAGGCAGACAAAAAGACAGAGAGGCAGGACTACAGTATCCTCCAGAAAGACAGACAGAAGATAGACAGACAGACTGACTGACTGGCTCACACAACTCCCCAAGGTGAGACAGACAGACAGAAGGCTAAGACAGACAACAGAAGACAGACTACAGTATCTCCAGACAGACAGAGAGACAGTTCATAGCACACTGTGCAGACCACGCCCCCAAGACGAAACAAGCAGGCTCCCCCCTGTGCCGTCTCAGAGCCCTCCGCCAAAAACAATTGAATAATCAGGAGAAGTATTCCATGTTTCGAAATATCTAATCTATAAAGTGAAATCTTAAGAATTAATTCAATCCTTTCCCCTTTTGATGAAAGCTGCTGCAAAATGCCGTAACCCTCAAGTTTATGAATGAGTAGTCTATGTGAAACAGTATCAAAAGCTTTAGAGAAGCCCATAAAGCTCCTGCTTGGAACAAGGCCCTTTGGTTTTGAAGGATCTTTGTAGGTAAGCTAGAACTAATTGGGGACAACCTTAAAAGGGATCTGCTTGTTTGCTGCGTTTAAGCGGAAAATGCATCGAGGGATGCTACGTGAACGGGATTGAAGAGCATACCCGTCGGATACAGGTGAGTAAATAGTAATTTCATTTTCAGAAATCCAGAAAAAGTTCCAAAACATTAGTAACTCATTCTGAATGAATCCTATCAAAACCTTCATTAAAACTGACTTACAATGTGAGAGCGTCATCCTTGAAACTTCAAACTTTTCGTTATGAAAATCTTGAAGCCTTTGATTTCTGTGCCTTGGAAGCCAACACCAAGTGTATTCAATTACTATTGCTCCTATAATTCTCTTTGATGATTCAGGCGAATCTTTGTTTACGAACAAAATTAACATTCAACTTACTTCACTCAGAACTTGCCCATCTCGAAGCCGAATTTTTAAACCTTTCAGATTCTATTATTCTCGTTTGGTTTTTATTGATTAGATTTAAATCAGCTGCCAAATTGAACTTCAGACTTTGGCTGATCCGGGCAGAAATTGTGAACTCTTTTGTTGAGCCAAATGATTATCATTTAATTTTACCATTTGCTCAAGCCGATCAACTTGAAAACCCAGCTTCATAAACGCTTTCAGATTTTGGCTGTACTTGTGATCACAATTGGCGGCGACTCATCTCAGAGAGCAACGAAATCCCAGTCAACGGTTTATTCGAGACAAGGGAAAGGGGCAAGACGACTTTCGAGCACACCTACAGTAAGTGCAGAGAAAGAAGCTTCGGATCTTCACGAGGGATGGACCTACTCAAAATCCTATTCCTAAAAAATTGTGTGTATATTTAACTATATTTTGTTATGTTTTGTTATATAAAAGTTAAGGTTTTTACCCTACTAAAAATCTATTCCTAAAAATTGATTCTGACTCAACTTAAAACTAGGTTTTTGACAGGGTTTGCAAGCACTTGTTTCAACGCTTGTGCTTGGCTTGCTCTCTGGAAATCCCTCAGAACACCCCCTTTCTGGCGCGCTCATCTCTTCAACTTGCACCTCTTACGGCAACCGGTTTCTGCGAGAGGAAAATGCAGAAATGTGCACCAGAAAGGGATGTTTTACGATTCAGAGAGCATAAAGTATCCATTAGCCCTAGCTAGGTTCCCGATTCCTCCTCAACTCAAGAAATCCGGATAAATCCAGCCCAACATATAACTTTTTAGAAATTAAACTATCAAAGATTACAATAATCAAGTTGACAATCGTACTGTCCACACGACGAGATTTGGAGAGAGCATAAAGTGATCCATTCCTAGCTAGGGAACCCGGCACAGGAATGGAGAACTCCTGATCTCATAGTCTTTTTGTTGAGTTTTGTTCAGATACTTTTGCTGAATCTTCACCTTTGCAACTTCAAGATTTTTCTGGCTTCTTCAGAAAAATGCTTTGGGAAATTTCCCCCTTGCTTTGGGAACATAAGCTTTTTCAAAGTTCACATCGTAACAAAGAATTGGAATGTTTCAATGTATTTAAGCTAAATTTTGTGATTTTCTACTTTAATGAATGCATTCTTTCCGTAAGTTGACCGAATATTCCCATAGCTGGGAATTTTTCAATTTTTTCAACTCTCTCTTTCAACTCCTTCAGAATCTAAACATAAAATAGAATCCCTCTAAATAGTAGATATAGGGCTAAAAGTCAATCTAGACGCTATTATTAAGTTCAATTTGTTTTCAAAAACCAGTTACAACCGTCGAATAGTTGTAAGTACAAACATTCTGTTTCAGCTAGAGGTTTTTGTGTTTCAAAGTCATTTCAAGTGAAATGCGCTATTCTCTTTTGTAATGAAGGTAGTCAGTTTCATTCAAAGATAGGACATCTACAGCTGGTCAAAAAGTCAAAAATTCATAAAATTCATAAAATTTTCAAATTTCAAATAGTTATGTTTCAACTTATCTATGATAAAATTTAGACTCTTCCAGCTTAATGCCACTTTATCGTTGGAGCAATGCGAGATTTCCTGTTTCAGTCTTTGCACGTCACTTTGGGTTTTCTGACTTTTCTCGAGTGCTTCAAAACATTTAGATTTAACGTATTTTTAATGGGTTTTCAAATTTACCGTCAGTAATTTTATTTGAAATTTTCATGTTTTCAATGTTTGCCAGTTAATTGCAATGTTTCAAATTTAATGCTTTCAACAGGCCCTTTCCCCTTAATGTTTTTAAACGTTTCTTTTCATTTTTCGACATTTTCATTCAATTTTGAAGCTTCTTCTAAAGGATATTTATTAAAAGCAGTAACTTTTAAGTTTTCAAATTTCTTCTTTCAAAGAGGAAAATTAGTGTGTTTCAGGGATGAAGAAGTGCTCTAATCCTCGTTCTCTTTGATCAAACAAATGAGCTTTTCAAACGAATGGGGTTTTTCTACTCTCAAGAAGCTGAAAGCTATGTTTCAACGTAGTCACAGTTGACTACAACGAAATCGAAAGATTTCGGATTTTCCTCATAGTCTTTTTTTGAATTTGCAAAGTAAAACTTGCTGTATTGTATTCGAAAATGATTTATCAAAGTTGACATTTTCTTGTTTCAATATATAATTGTGATTTTTCTATTTCCTGTTTTTCAAGTACAAAGCTAGTCATTTCAGGAAATTACTGTGAATGAATGCATTTCTCTTCCAAATCGCTCTCTTTGCCGTGGCAGTGGCGTCATCACACCTGCATATAACGTCGTGAGTTCAAAATACAAAAATTCGAAAAAACAGCTTGACATTAAAAACTTCAATATTTTCTTTTGGATAAGAATTATTTTTATAGTTTAAAGAGGGGATTAAATCACAAAAAGTCACCCAGAGAAGTTGATTACTGATTTGAAAACTCGGAGTTCCCATATGCAGAATTCGTTTTTCTTGTTTTTCTGTTTTTCTTTGTTTTTCCGAGATTTGAAATGAGAGCATAAAGATCTCTGCTTTGAATTGGTCGCATATCAAGAGCCCGGCTCAACCAGTTGTTTCTCTTATAAATCAGTATTCACTGTCAATTTAATGCATCAACGGTAAAGGAAAAGAAACGCTCTTTTCTACCGCGCCAACTCCTGTCTCTATTGTTTCATGATTCTTGTTTTTCTGTTTTCCGAGATTTCGAGGAATTTCCGGCAAACGCTTAGGGGAAGTGAACTACTACTTAGAGAGAATACGGTAATCCGTTTGTGTAGAACGTGTCCTTTTCTACCGTAATCTTTCTTATCTATTTTATCCAATCTATTCATTTTTTTATTCTGTTTGAGGGTTCATAAAGGATATAGAAAAGATAGAAAAAGTCGATAGATTTGATGAAAAAATAGAGACAATAATACGGTGGAAAGGAAAAGAGGACAAAGAGGACGGTTTTAGAAAGCGGATTGTTTGAAAGTCAAAAGAGCAGAGAAGCAAATTTACACCTTCTCAACAAGCTTCGAGAAATCAGCGCGTGAGCAGTTCGTCAAATCTAGGTTGAATTTTCTAGCATCTCGGCAATAATCTAGCAATTTTCACGATGCTTTATTGAAGGTTTCCACTTTCAACTAGTCTCGTACATTAATGTTGAAACTTCTACTCCCTCACGTCCTTTGTGATGTGCTTTTTGTGTCCTTTTGATGTACTGTAACTAGAGTTCTTTTCTCATGCTTTTATCTTAAAAACAAAAATTTTAAAAATACAGGAAGCTTGAGGATGCTTAAAGGGATACTCTGGCCTCAAGAAAAAGTCAATTGAAATCTGAAATGTGAGCCACTTATTTTTCACGTCTTCTTAAGTCCGATTTTTACTTTTAAACTATTCTTTAATTATAAACTAAACTTTAAACTACTCCAACCAAAAAGAAAGGGATGTTTACAGAGGATTCTGAGCGAGCAGTGAGACCATTCCTAGCTAGGTCCCGATTCCTCCTTAACCAAGAAACTGATAAATCCAACCCAACATATAACTTTAAGAAATTAAACTATCAAATTACAATAAACAGTTGACAAATCGTATCACACACGGGATTTGAGAGCATAAAAAGTAAAGGGGAACTCAGTTTGTAACGACTCCCTCCTCAATCCAATAATAAATTCAACCGCCCTATCCCCACTCACCGCCGACGATTTGACTCGTTTCGGAAAAAGCACTAACGACGTCCATTTACAGGCTTTGAACTCTTTGTGAAAAGATTAGCTGATATGACAATTAAAAATGGTAAGATTTATCTAATAATTCATGGCTTAAACTAACGCATCGGCAAATGGATTTTAATTCTGATTTTGAAACATCACAATTGTTGAACAAAGCTCACCTCTGACTCGGCCTTCAATGCACATTTGTTTTGGTCAGCAGTGCTTAATACCAAATTTATTTCTATTCGCTTTTACTATTTACTAGTTGGCAACAAATATGTAAATGCACTGTATTGCTCACCGTGAATATTTTTCTGGTTTCGAGAAATCATTTCAAACAAAACGATCTTTTCAATGATTTGTCAGGTATTAAGGGAATCATACCAAACTTTATGCCAGATGAGGAGCCGATTATGCGCACAGAGAACACCCGCCAACAATGGATGGATAAAACGATGGACAAAAATGGATGGACAAAAATAGTAAAATAAAATAAAATGGATGGACCTCGTGGATGGATGGACAAAAATAGTGCTCCTTTGTCCGGGTTCGATCCCTCCCTGAAAACTTTTCATTTCTTTCATGCCATTCCTTTCTTTGCCAAGAGAAAGAAGGAAAGCTATGGGGAAAGGAAGAAAGATTTGTAAACAATTGTAACATTCTTGATCAAAACTAAACTACTTCTTCAGTTCTACAAAATCGTTCTTGTAACCCGCTTTTGTCATGTGCATGCAACTTCAATAGCTGGCAAGGTTTTTTGTTTTTTGCAGGGTGTAAAAGATGCCGCTCAAATAGTCATCGAATCTAAAAAGGTAAACTAATTGGAAATAAAAAATCTCAGCAATAACTTGCAAAAGTTGAAATTACATACACTTTTGCAAGCAATAAAAATCACCAAAATTGATAAGAATCTGATAAGAATTGCTAATTTTGTAAACAATTTTGAAAGCCAATTAGCACAAAACTTGACAGTCTTACTCTTTATTGATCTAGCAATCTAACAATTGTCCAACAATCAACCGCTTGGACTAACAAATTGAAAAAGTGCAATGAAAGTAAAGGTTCTCGATTTTGCGGATTAAGTTTTAGGCCAATTTCTGATCAATAAATGTTCCAATAAAAGCGGTTTTTTTCGGCTTTTAACAGGTTCAGTTATGTTGAATTTATTGTGGAAAATTCAGATTTATTAGTTATTGTTTTATAATAAAAAAACAAAAAACTGGTTCTTTCCTTTTCCGGAAATGTGTCCCACTTCTCTTTCTAACAAAAATCGGGTCCCTTTTAGACAATCTACCCACTTTTATATCTTTAGATATCTTTTATAAATCACACAAAAAAGTGCAAAAAGTCAATAGATTAGATACAAAATAAATAAGCATTTGTAAAAGGGACACCTTATCAAACGGATTACCGCATTCTCTTAAATAGTAGTGCAATCGAGAGCGTCGTCTAAATTCTCGTAATCTCGAAAGTGCTTATCAGAATCATCGAAGGAAGACCTGAAAGTGTAGCCGATCACATTTGACGCAGAGATATTATGAGTTTGAATGCCGTAGTTGACGATAGCTGACTGAAGCAGCTGACGACTGATTTCTTTGTGGGAGGTTCGAGTGTTCAGCTTCTGCAAAAGCCTGAAACCAGGTAAAATAGCTATCAACTCGGCGCCGTGGGGGATTCCGAGAAGATATCACGGTAAACTGGAATCCTTCAACGTGTACGGCTATCAATAACAAAACACGGAAGCCATGAAGTTCGAATCAATATTGATAATGATTTTGATCATCAACATAAAGTATCTTCTAAGGAAACTACTGGATTTTGAAACTGGCTTTTTAAATCCTTTTAAAAATCCCTGAACAATTTTCATTTGCTTATAGATATTTTAAGAGATCAATGACCTTAACGAAAAACCACTTACCCTCGGGGGGATTTTTGACTCATCAAAATACTTTGAAACTCGTAAATCCCTCTTCCTCTCCTAAATGGGACCCTTTTATCTGGATTTATTCCTGACTAAGACTCTCAAAAGATCATGATTTAAAAACAGTGTGGGGAACCATACTATTCATGTCAACAGATAAAAGTAACTGATCGCGGAATGCGCTCCCCAGACGGAAGTGAAAGATACACTAGATCATTAGAAACCTGCACTTCGAATTACGCTTTGAAATCCTTCAAACAAATGCTTCCCGTGCACCCCGGGGTGGACTGGATCATTTGGATGGGAAAAAAATGGAAAAAAGAAATGGGAAAAAAGAGACGCTGAAAATTATTCTATCTTATTCAAACCCCTCACAATAAGGAGAAAAATAGAGGCCAAAAGGGTTGGAAATAGGCGGAAATGGAATTATTATCCGTGGCGACTGTCTCAGAGAGCAACAGTCTACTGCAATCGGGTCTCTTTTTTAGACAATTCACCCACTTTTATACTTTGTGAAATCACACAGTGAAAAAGGCAAAAGTCATTAGATTAGATACAAAATAAACAAGATTAAAAAAAGGGACACCTTTTATCAAAACGGATTACCGTATTCTCTCTAATAGTAGTGCACCAAGAGCGTCGCCCAAATTCCTCGTAATCTTGAAAAGTGCTGACTGTAGAATCTATCGAAGTGAGATCTGAAGGCGTAGCTGACGCTGACGATGAGATATATTAGAAGCTGACGAAGCAGCTGACGATCAGACGGAGGCCTGGAGTGTTCAGCTTCAGGATTACCATATTTCTCTGCTCACACGGGGGGACGAATTCTAAGCCAGGCTTAGAATAAGCCTCAACAAGCTTTCGAGAAAGGGGGAAACTAGGAAAGGGGTAAAACCCCTTTCTAGCGCAATTTAATCCCAGATTGCTATCGTAAAGCGGGCTTTAAAAACTGTGTCCCTTTCAGATCGTTTACATCGGTCAACTCTCAATCGTACCCTGGCTGATTGCGCGCTTTAAATATGATTCTAGACACACTGGTTGGTTATGAAAATGTAATGTACTTGTTTTAAAAATGATAACTTATGCTGGCTGTATACAAAGTAAAACCTTTATCATCAAAGGACTCTAGGTTCTCGATTTGTGGGTGCCCGATTCGAGCTATGGCGGGGATCCCTGGATGTCCGGCTATTGCAATAAGCGCCCAAGGTAGTTTAAGTATTATCGGAACAAAAGCCAGCCTTTAGATTGTTGCGGTAAGTATTTTTAAGAGCACTTTTAAGGAATCATTTACAGAAAAAAAGAGAACTAATTTAAATAAACGATGTTGAGAAATTGAGAAAAACGAGAAAAATCACTCAATTTTCTTAATGTTCAATTTTAGTTTAATTCCGATCGTATTATTGAAATATTATTGATGAAACAAATTAAAAAGAAAGAACTTAAATTTTTTGGTTCATCAATTAACAATTGCGTTTTAAATGATTCTGCATTTTAATAGTACGCATTCTTTTTAACAATCCTTTAAAGAGCGATTTCTTTTTCTAGAGTTTCAACTTGAAAGATGATCAATAAGTTTTTACAGTTTTAATCGTTTGCATTGTGCTTTAAACTTGAAAAATGCTTGAAGAAATGAGCGTAAAACTCTTTGAAATCTTTGAAAAAGTTGATTTATCAAATTTAAAAGTCTTATAATTGATGAACCAAGAATTAAGCTCTCTTTTTTCTATTTACTAAAGGGTAAAGGAAACCATTTCATTTTCTCACATTTCTATCTATTTTTACGGTAAATCGTCTAGCTCTTTACATTCCCAAGCTCCTAAAGCTCTTAAATGTTTCAAATTCTTCCAATTTGACCCCGAAAATCCGATCTACCGTATCCATTTCCATGGCTGGCCGCAAAACTTGACAAAAACGGGTGAAGATAAGCGACAAAAAAGGCAAAGAGACAAATTTACATGCAAAAACGGCTTGAAAAGAGAATCTCCGAACGACAAAGACGACAAAAAGTGTGCGGAGGAGGAAGAGAAAGAACATCACTTTTTTGATGAGAAAATTAGCCACACCTCTTTGTGTCGAGGAGAAAGCAGCGTACTAAAAAGGCATTGAGAAAAGTTGAGTTTCAACTTTTTTGGAAGTTGGCTTGAGTGGTTTTGGTTTTCGTAGTGTTCAGGGTTGGATTTTCTCCCACAATCCTTACCTAAAGCTCATCCATTTCGAAGTCAAAACTACCGTAATCCAGCGTCATTTAACTAAGCCTTATGATTCCCTCAGTCGAATTTGACTAAAATTGGGTCATAAGGCGAAAATTCGATGAGGGAATCATAAGGCTTAGTCAAATGATAAAAAAAGCATTTGCAAGTTTAAATAAACATAGAAGTAAAGTAAAGAAAGAAGTAAGAAGAAAGAAGAAAAACTGGCGCGGGATTACGGTAGTTTTGACTGGAATACCTTTTAGAAAATGGATCAGCTGGAGGAGTTGGAGGGGTAAGTAGTACTGTGTTTTAAATTATTCTTTGATGTGCTCACGGTGCATAGTTTCTCCAGCCCAAAGAGTGATTTACCATTTTGCTATAATCCTCGCTGTTAGTTGAATTTTCGTTTTTTTGTGAGCAGGCCATAAAGAAATCACGTACGTATTCCGTCTGCCAGTTTTCCTTTTGATCAGCCCAATTTTGGACCACTTCTATGTTTATTTAAACTTGTAAATGCTTTTTTTTAAAGATTGAGTTTCAAAAAATTGTTCTTGAAATGCTCATTATGCATTATGCAAAAGATTATCACTTTTCCCCATGGCAGATAGCCAAAAAGCGATGATATCTCGAATTTTTGCTTTTTTTCGATCTTTTTTTGTGAATTCATCAGCTTTTCTCTTCTTTTAAAAGCAACCGGTTAGAAATAAGAACCAAGAAAGCAAAAAAGGAGTTTTGTGGACCAAGCATGGCACAGTAAACCCTAGACCCATAGCAAAGCCAAGCCAGGCAAGACCAGTCTTCGGCTACAGAACTGCCTTCAAAACGACCCTGGTCAAGTCGAAGCCTAGGTCAAGCATTTTATTAAGCTACAAAATCAAGACAGACAGACTTTCATAACAGATAAATTCTGAAACACAACTTTTTCCTATTTTTTCCTATGAAAAGAATTGGAGTCTAGACTATCTTGGTTCTCTGTTACTGACAATGTTGGAAAATCTGGAAAATCGCTTTCAGACCAGCTCTAGTTGGCTCAATCACATTTCACATCAAAAACTTTGCCAACATCAAAATTTTTTTCAAAAAAGTCTCTGCTGCAATAGCCTCAGCTTCACTCCATAAAGCCTTGATATTCGGTATTTGGGACCCCTTAGGTACAACATTGTACATTGTTTTTGGATTTTCGGGCACTAGACAATGCATTTTTGACAGCAGCTGAAATGCCCAACTCGAATACCTTGTAAACACATTCTTTTGGTGTTCTTGGCAAACTGATAGAGTTGTCCCATGGTGGTCATCGCTTGTGGAATGACGTTGACGAGCGAAGAAGAAAGGGCGACAGGTAAAGGGAATAATTTTGGATAATCTAGCACACTTTATCTCAGGTAAAGTATATATCTATCTATATATATGTTGCGTCCAAATCTGAGGAGACGCCCATCTCCGATCCGGACTAGAAAGGGAGAAGAGAGAAATACTAGAAACTACGGAAGGGGAGAAGAGACCTTTTTGGAGGGGAGGTTGGGAAAGCTACGAGAGGAGGAGAACTTTGTTTGAGCTCATACAGAGGGGTGCGCTTCGAATGCTCTTCGAATTATGCTCTTGTTGCTCTTCGCCGAATACTGCCTGTAAACACATTCTTTTGGTGCACTTAATTTCTCGCATTTCCCGTTAAGTTATTAAGAAAAGAGTAAATCGGGGAAGCTTAACTTTATGAAATAGGAATTTTAGTGAGAGAAGTTGAATCATTGACTTTAAAAATCTCTCAAAAGGGTTTTTTTCATTGTAGATGACTTTAAAGACTTACATTTGTATACTAAATAAAATTAGCTAATTAAATAATTTCAAAAGAATTTCTACCCGAAATTTGTGCCCTTAAGAGCCACAAGGCCATTTTCTTTCTACTAGATTCATTTGAAGGCGTCATTAATCGAAGCAATCCGAGTTAACACTATCAAAAGTGAAACTGATTTTTCAGAGAATAGAGACTTTGATTCTAATAAAAATCAGAATTCTTTTTTCATGCTTATGACACCCTTTATGATCCAAAGAATTCGTTGTATGTCTTGTTTCAAAGCGAAAACTTTAGAAAGCTTTTAAAGGTACTTATGCACCGACAAAGACTTATCTCGGTGAAGCAGCCCCATCCGAGCATTCAATTCTTTTTTCAGCTTTTCAGCTTTTTTATGGCAAATCATTAAATAATCCTAATTTCAGAGTGATGTTTCAAATCTGTGTGAATAAAATAATGAAAATTGAAAGTAGTTTTTTAAAAATTAGCTTTTCTATAAAAATAATTGTTAAACAATAGCGCTAAACTAGTTTTTTAAGCATTTTTCCTTTTTTCAATCCTAGAAAATAGAAAGCCTTTTTTCAATCAAGTTTCAAAATTCTTCAAAACCAGAATATCCATTGAGCGAGAAGAATTTTGATTTTTTTCGTTTAAAAAATGTTACTCTGGTTTTGAAATAAAAAGTTTTTCTAAATTTTCTGAAATATTTTTAAATTACGGGATTTTTCTTTTTTTTCCGTTGCCATAAACAGCTAAGCGAAAGATTTATTGCGCCATTTTTTCCTTTTTACGTTTAAAAAGCTCAAGTTTCAAAGGGATTAGCTGGAGATTTGAAAAGTGTAAACTAGTAATTTGTTCTTAGGACCGAATGCTTACCGGATTTTCTCTAATAGTATTGCACCGAGAGCGTCGCCTAAATTCTATCGCTGTGGGGTCGGGAAATGTAGCTGACGATCAGATCCTGTGGGGCGTTTGAGTGTCGAGTTTCTGGAAAAACTTGGAAACTTTTTTCATGCTTATGACACCCTTTATGATCCAAAGAATTCGTTGTATGTCTTTCAAATTCAAAGGAAGAGTGCATAAATAGAAATGAATTTTCTTTCGTTTTTAGAAAGCATGTTTCAAATTAAAATGAATCTATTAGCTGACTTCGTGAGTAATATATAGTGTTTTTCTCACTGCTTTATATAATATAATGAGATTGGTTTTGAATTCGAGTTAGCATTTCAGCTGCTGTCAAAAATGTATTGTCTAGTGCTCCGAAAATCCAAAAACAATGTACAATGTTGTACCTAAAGTCCCAAATACCTAATATCAAGGCTTTATGGAGAAGTTGAGGCTATTGCGGCAGACTTTTTTGAAAAAAAATTTGATGTTTCAAAGTTTTTGATGTGAAATGTGATTGAGCCAAAGTAATGATTGGTCCATCTTTTTTAAATTCATGAATACTTTGAAACATTGAAACATTTTGTCATCGTAAGATTGAAAGGAAATAAGAGGATAGATCGTCAAGAAAACTGTTGGTGCGGGGAACGAAAAATAAGGCCCGACCGATCCGCAACCCTATTTTTCTCTATTGATTTGATAGATCTTTTAAAAGAATGCTTTTACTTAATTCAAAGAACTGATCAAGCCACAAAAATTTAATCACTGCACTTGTACCGAAGATTTGAATTTGAAAAGGTTTCAACAATAATAACCTCAAAGCCGATTTTCAGCGAAATCTCACTTGAAAATGCGGATTCTCGAGTTGTCCGCTTCATTTCCCGCAAATAGGCCTCCATGAAATCTCGAGGATCCCCATCTTCCCTCAGATTCTGAAAGTGTTCTGAAAAGGATTTGTTAAATTTCAATTTTGATTGCACCAAGAATGCCGATTTTACACACTTTGGATTAATTCTATCAAAATATTTGATCGCCATAAAGTTTTGTTTCAAATTTACTGAAGTCAAGGAAATTGACTCGTCCAATTAAATAGCTTAAAGACAGCAAGCAAAAAGATGGAATCATTTTTCAAATCTTTACTATGAAATATTTGAGATTTTCTTGGGAAATTTTCACAATTTCAAGAGAAAAACTCGTTTTTCGAGGGAAAACAAGAAAACAAACAACAGGCTAAACACGCAATAAAAGGTGTTCAGCTGAATATCTTTAAATACCCAACTCATTTACTTAAACTTACTACAAAGCCTACAGCCATAGCAAATAAAGGAATGAAAGAAAAGAATTTGGATGGAATTTGAAGCCTTCAATCAATCTTTCACAGAACTATCCGATCTACGAGCCGGTGACGAAACTCCCGAATTCTCTCGTTTTCTACTTGCCCCAATTCAACAAATTCACCCGTTTCCTTATTTGAAGCGTCTATTTGCTTTCTTTCAGGACCTCACACGTCTCGAGCAATTGAAGCGACAAATGGCCCAAAACGAGCTGAGGAAGGCGACCGCCACGGAGACTTTCAAGGAATACGAGGCAAAGCTCGGCGAAGCGGTTGACAAGTGAGTGAGACGCACAAAAAGTTAATCAGTCTATCGTAAAAATGCAAAACACAATAAGAAATCATCATCCTCTTGTAGCTCATTGGTTAGCCGTTCCGTGGATGATCGACTTGACTTTTTCCTCGAAGTCGTGCAGGGCGGTTTTAACGGAGGCGTCGGTATTCGAGTTGCGCAACTCGTGCAACTAAAATTGAGTAGTTCGTAAGAGTTAGGGCAGATTTTGTTTCATAGATCACTTTAAAGCTAGGACTCCACTAACTTTGCCCATTTTCTCCTTCGGTGTCATCGTGTCGTTGCGCATGATGCTTTGCGCCTCAGTGGCCAGCTTGCCAGCTTCCGGGTTCCTTTGTTGATATTGAGCTATTTCCTAGTACCTTTTGAAATCTAACTTTCCTTCATTTAAAACCTGATTGATGGCGGTCATCTGAGCGTCGGTTGGCTTCTTGAATTCGTGTTGCTGAGTGGTGTCCTGTCGCTTGCGACGGTAAAAACACTACAAAGTTCTAGTACGCCAAAAAGTATTCAACAGAGCACCTGAGCGATTTTCTGCTTGGCCTCCTCGGTGATCTCGGGTTCCGTCGGGGCTTGAAGCGGCAACGTTTGGCAAAAGAAGTGCAATCACAAATAGAGATTTCATTTTTTCAGATTGAACAAAGTTGTGATCTGATTCTCGGTATTGCCGAGAAGAGTGATTTCATACCCCACTTTATTCCCTCAATTGGATCGGGGTCAAAACTGGTTCCTGGGACAATTAACTCCTGATTCACCCCCAATTTAGCTAGGTGTTTATGATGGAATTTGGTTTTAAATGTAGACGAAAACAAAGTTTTATTGATTTATTGAGATTTAGGGAAGATATTTTTTTTGCAAAAGTTTAGTTATGAATTTAATTAATCGCTTAAAAACGGCTTGTCTTGAACTTTGTTTTTTGTATAAACATAGTACAATGTCTGGCGGATAATTGGTCTCGGTCGATTGCGCGCACAAATCGTTCTGTGCCGCACTCGATTGGGTTTTTTGCCGAGTTCACGGTCAACTTTATCCCCAGTCAATCATTTGGAGAATTTTTTAAAAGCTTTGAGTCATCATTGAAACGGATTTTAGTAAACAGATTTGGTCTTTGGAGCATATTTTTGGTAACTTTAGTGGAAATGTTCTGACGCAACTTATCACAAAATTTATTAATTTAGCTTTAAGTCTAGTTGGATGGCACGAGGCCAATGTTGAATCAAAATCAGTTGGAGTCAACCAAGGGTTGACTAATTTGAAACATTTCTTTCAAAATCACGAATTTCGATTTTAAATCAAATTAACAAAGAAATAAAAAGCTAAAGATAAGAAAAATTACCTAAATTTAACTAAAGAATAAAGTTAAAGGGAATTAGAATCCTTAGCCAAAAAGCCAATGCTTCCCATCCAATCGGGAATCAGTTGGAGGATTAAAGATTCAAATTCGATAGGAATTCTAGGCTAGACTTGAATTTACGAACAATAATACGCAAATCTTTTTTCAGAACGTTCTCAGAACTGCCGAGCAAAGACCTAAATCAATCTACTTTCAGTTGAAACTTAGAATTTTTAAACACGCAAGAAATTATTGTCTGTTCAGATCCCGCTCTAGTGCCGATTAAATTGAAACTTACACTTTAAAAACAAGGTTTAATTTAGAAAAATGCTTTATTTATTTAAATTTGGTTTAATTTTAACTTATCTAATCTTAAAATTCTTGCAGTTTTGCATAAAATTCAATCAATTTTTGAAATCTTTAGGTAAAGCAAAAGCGAAAGAGGACGCTTGGCGAGAGATCCAGCACGAATTGGAGGAGATGGGCGTCTACTCGTTCAAGGTTTGCTAATTTACAAAATCTTCAATTTCTTTAAAGATATTGTAAAGATTGTAAAAAGTAAATGAGAATTTCTAGATTTTAGCTCGCTTTTTGATGAGGGGATTATTAACCTTTAGACCCACACCATCACCCACAATAACTTGAAACCGATAAAATTTCAAAGTTAATAACGATTATTTTTTGTTAACTCAAGTTTTTAAGGGTTTTTCTTATTTATTTCGCAGAAATTTCTCGATAACTTTGTATTAGTTTTGAAGAGGAGATTCAGAGCTATCGAATGCTATAATAGTCTAGTCTATCTTTGAATTTACACTAAATTATCACTAAATTATTTACGCTCAAAATTTCGTTGCCTAGATTTAGCCCGATCCAAATTTTACCATATCTATAGGGAAAACCGTGGATGCGCCTCCGGGATCACGATTGGCAGTATATAAGAGACACTCGATGAATCGATACGAGAATGGGAAAATCTCGGTGGGGAAATTATTCAACAAAGAATTGTTCACCCGTCTCGTGAATTTACTTCCGTTAACTTGAAACCTAGCTTTTCAAAACTGTTTTTGAACTATTGACCTTGCTTAGGAAATGAAGTTTTTGCATTAACATTTCTATGAACACTTGCAAGCGAAATTCTTTGAAACATCATCTGTTTGATCAGTTTGATGATTGCTCTAACTAGTACAGCTGTACTTTGTACGCAAGTAAGAATAAATGAGCCTTAAACTGTAGAAGAAGGTAGTGGAAAGATGAGGGAAAGAATGAAATCAAGTGGTGAATAATTGAACTATGCTAACAGTATTGGAAAGCCGGGTAGTACTGTCTAGTGCAACAGGAAGATTCAAGTTTCAATCTAGCCAATCAGTCGGTGATCGTTTTATGATTAGTTAAGCATCTCCTCGTGGATCCCGTAAACGCTCCCTTTCTGGCGCACTGTACAATTTCCCCTCGCAACAACGGTGTCACGAGGGGAAATGGAAGAATCGAGTGCACCGGAAAGGGGCTGTTTATGAGATTTGAGAGACCAAAAAATTGATTCCATCTATTATTTCTTTCCGACTCATTGATCCACGACGATTAATCCAACAGACCCTTTAATTAGATCAAAAAATTTGAAACTTTTATTTCACTCGCTGAAGATTTCACTCAATTCCTTTGCAAGTTTTCGATATCAAAAACTATTCAGAATTATTGAAAATTGAAAAATAAACTAGAATCTAAAGCATAATTTAAACGTTTCAGACGGGTCGTCTCTCCGAGTTGGACGGGATCGTCGTCGAGATCGTGCAAGACGACAAAACCTCATCAATCAACAACAATGTTAGCCAAGTGAGTGCAAAAAATATTAGCTTTCCTTTCGAAATCTATTTTTTCGTTCGAATTTGGTGTGTTTATCTTTAAAAAAGCACTAATCTTATATTATGTATCTTATAAAAGATTGACTGAGAAAAAACAACATGAAAAGCAGGTAATATTTAGTCATTAGTTCGTGGCCTTTGGCTCATAGACTAGTCCAGAGGCATAAAGGCCAGGCCATTTACCAGCTTACATAGTAAGCCAGGTTTACCAGGTAAGCTGGTAAGCTAGAAGTCAGACCAGGTCAGAAGTCAGAGCAAGGGATTTTGTGGACCAAGCTTGTAGTAAACCTAGACCCATAGCAAAGCCAAGCCAGGCAAGACCAGTCTTGGCTTCTGAACTTGCCTTCAAAACGACCCTGGTCAAGTCAAGCCTAGGTCAAGCATTTTATTAAGCTACAAAATCAAGACAGACAGACTTTCATAACAGATAAATTCTGAAACACAACTTTTTCCTATTTTTTCCTATGAAAAGAATTGGAGTCTAGACTATCTTGGTTCTCTGTTACTGACAATGTTGGAAAATCTGCAAAATCGCTTTCAGACCAGCTCTAGTTGGCTCAATCACATTTCACATCAAAAACTTTGTAACATCAAATTTTTTTCAAAAAAAGTCTGCTGCAATAGCCTCAACTTCTCCATAAAGCCTTGATATTCGGTATTTGGGACCTTAGGTACAACATTGTACATTGTTTTTGGATTTTCGGAGCACTAGACAATACATTTTGGAAATTCGATGTCATAAAATGCTTCTGCATTTTATGACTCGCTTCTGCAATGACAGCAATGAAGCCGATTTGTGTTTCAAATTGAATTAATCAAAGGAAAAGCTTTTGTTAGAGTTCTAACATCAATTGCGATAATCGAATTATGATAATTACAATCTCCTGGCACCATTTCGATAATATTAGCTGATCTGTGAGTCAATTTTCACCGCAAAAATCGTGTTACAATGTTCTAAAGCCATTGTTAGTCCGTGAAAAACCGAAATACACTCCGAATGTAAACAAAAACAAAAAACCCCAAGCCCAAAAACCCATCGAAATTTCACCGCCAACCTATCAATCGCCTCATCGCCAAAAGTCGCTCGCATTTTCTTCTCGATTTCCCCTCCAACTGCCTTGCCTCAATCTCTTCCGGACTCAGCGATCCATCGTGAATCTTCACCTCATCATACCCACTTTCTCCATCCATCTTTGGTTGTGTGTTGGGAAGGATGATTTGGCCTCGCACAAAACAAGCCCTTTCAAATGCGCTGAGAATCGAAAAGAAGACGGGGAAATGAGATGTGGAAAAGAGAAATGCGGAAGAGGGGAAAGGGAGGGAAATACTAGAAACTAGAATACTAGAAAGGGAGAAGAGACCTTTTCTGTTTCCTCTTACCTGATAGAGTTGTCCCATGGTGGTCATCGTTTGTGGAATGACGTTGTTGACGTAAGGGAAAGATGACAGGTAAAGAGATTATTATTACAATCATTACTTTGGCTCAATCACATTTCACATCAAAAACTTTGAAACATCAAATTGTTTTTTTGGATTTTCGGAGCACTAGACAATACCTTTTGACAGCAGCTGAAATGCTAACTCGAATTCAAAACCAATATCATTATATTATATAAAGCAGTGAGAAAAACACTAATAGCTCAGCTAATAGATTCATTTTAATTTGCTTTCTTTGCTTTCTAAAAACGAAAGAAAATTCATTTCTATTTATGCACCCTTCCTTTGAATTTATTCCTTCGGTTTTAGAAATTCCAGTCCAGGACTTATTCAAAGTTTGTTCGCCAGGCGAGAGATTTCCTCAATGCAGTCACAACGATATTTTTTGGTAACTTTAGTGGAAATGTTCTGACGCAACTTATCACAAAATTTATTAATTTAGCTTTAAGTCTAGTTGGATGGCACGAGGCCAATGATTTTCATCTGTGCACCTCAAGAGCCTCCTGATCGGCGGCTGAGACACGGGCGGTGACTTGTTTGATCTGAAGTGGGAAAATGTTTAGCAATGGTGACTTAAAGCCTGCAAAACTTTACCCCAAACATCATTACTACAAGAAAACTCTATCTATTGAATGATTTTGATGTTGAGATGAAAACTTGGAGCTCGTTTAGAGGTTAACTAATAATCTCACATATCTTGTCGATTCAGGGTTAAAACTGTCTTGGCATCTAGTCCTCAAAAATTCTGCCTCTATATTGATTTACTAACATCTTTTTAGTTCTAGACGGATTAGAATGGCTGCAAGACTCACTTCTAATACGAGAATTTCACTCACCAGTATATGCCTTTGATTAGCTGAAGCTTGATTGTTGATTGTGTCACGAATCTGCTGACATGCGGATTGAGCGGTAGTTGGTAGTGAAGGGCAAATCTAAAGGGTTGCAAATTCGACTTGTTTTGGAACCAAGTCTACTTTGTCAATCTTTGCCAATGTGGCCGCATCGATTCGGCAGTTGTGGCCGTCGTTGTCACCGTGACGTCGGCTCGTTTGACTTTGCGAACAACCTAGGATAGAAATTGGAAAGTTAGGTCAAGGTAAAAGTCTTTTGTTTGGAACGGTCTTCTGCCCAATAACAACTTGAAATGGTTGTTAAAGCAGATTCTTTTTTTGCGACTTTTCGGATTTTCGGAGGACTTTTCGACTTTTGGAGGACTTTTCGACTTTTCGGATTTTCGGACTTCATCAATTTTGATATTTTGGTGGGGTTTAGATACATTGATGACGCTCATTTTAGCCGGATTTTTACACTGATTTCTAAAGAACAACAATTCTAAATGTAACGCTCAATTGCCTTAAAACTTGCAAGTTCTCAAGCGGAACGGTCAGCAAAGCGCCGATGCAGAAGCAACGAGAAAATAGAAATCCGATTGCATCGCTTCAAATAAAATCCCAACACCGGACCCGACTAATTCAATAAATCAACATTCAGCAAACACCGAACTGACTAATTCAATTCAATAAACTGTTGAGCTGCGGACTAGTTATATTTGCGCGGGATTAAGCTCCCCGTGTTGCCCATCGCTCTGGGGAGAGCTTGTTGGGGCTTTGGGTGAGATTTATGCTCCGAAAATTGGCCAACGATTTCTATGCATTTTGAATCAATGATCATTGATTCAAAAATCTAGTGTTTCAACCAAATATGCTTAGGGAAATGTTTCTGTTCCCTCAAGTATGTCCTTTTTTCAGAATACCGTAAAACCTTGTCTCTACTTTACCCAATCCTATCTACTTGTCTTGTTTCTGCGATGGTTCTCGAAGGAAATCAAGATATAAAACTAGGACAAATTGGATAAAAATAAGAGTACAGTAGAAAGAAACACGTTTTCAAATTGCTGGATCATTGGTTCCAATTTTTTTGTTTCCAGGTCGTTGCGAGCCTTTGGAGATATAAAGATGCGAGCCAAAGATATAAAAATAGACAAATTGGATAAAAAATAAGATTATAAATAGGATGATGCGGAAGGCCAAGACTTAACTGCAAACCGTAAACTTTTACCAAAACATCATTTTTATCTACATAGCTACAATAGCTATAAGTGTTTTCCTCAGCACTTATTTCACGTCTTCATTTTGGGAATGGGAACATTCCACCTTCATCCCGATCGTACTCCTTCTTCGGCGGGATCAGCAGAATAAGTGATTATTTTGTTTGTTCAATCGTTGCACATTTTGTCTGAAACATTGTTGAAATTTTCCCGGTTCGTTTGTTTTTGATATCATCACATACAGAGTTTCGCTAAGAGGTTTCTCTCCGGTTTGTTATTTCCTTGAATCGATTTTGTAAATTTGCATTTGATATCATATAGTTTTTGCTAGAATTTTTTATATTGCGTTTATTTGTGGTTTTGATTCCGACATTTTGAATTTATTTGTTTCCGATAAATCCGGTTTAGTTCAAAATTGGGCGTAGAAATCCAATGCAAAGCTCAACTTTATTGAGGAACCCGTGTGGAAGAAGTGTACAAATTGAAAAAAAGGAAATTGAGCATAGTGAGGGCTTACTATCCAGTAGTACATAGTACAAATTTGAAGGTTGGATTTGCTAAAGAATAGTGTTAAATGCATTCTTTGGCTCTAGCAAAGCGCTTTCTAAAAGAGGACCTACAGAAGCGCCAGAACTTCAGGCCAGTTAGAATTAGACCACAAGTCAGATCCGGGCCAGGTAGTTTTAGGACAGGCAGATTAGGCTACGACTAGGGTAGGTCTAACCTGAATACGGTAGTTTTTAAGTGGGCAGACAAAGCCATCTAAAGAAGGTTTAAGTTTCAGTTTAGGAATGGTAAAGACTACGACAGGTATTTTACCGTCGTAGTCTTCTATTTTTCCTAAACTGATGTCTTTTACCATTCCTAAACATTCCACTCTGATGTGCAAGGGCTTGTCGAGAGCGCTCAAGACAAAGATGTGGTGGTGGTCGGTGGATCGGTGGATCGTTGAGTTGAGTAAGAAGCTTTTTGCCTTGATCATAAATCCTTGACATTCTATCACAATATCTCTAGAAACTATCACCTTTAGAAGACAAATTGCCGTGCCGATTCTTCAGCCAAAGCACTAATCTCCGTGCTTCTCTTCTCGCATCCCCAATGACCGATCAGAATTTGCGGAGGGGGAGCGATTGGAAATGATAAAGCGCAAGAAACCAGATGAGGCGCATTCCTGTAATGAGGAAAGTAAATGAGATAAAAAAAATTACCATTTAATTACGGTGGTTACATGCGTCTTGCTAACAAGTCAACTGAAGATTAAGCTGGCCAAATGACATAGACCATGAGACCTATCAACGCAGAATTACACGCTGAGTGCGAAGCTGCTTTCCGTTTTTGCTAAACGACACTCTACTTAAAGTTATAAGCCTGTAAAGTTTTTCATGGGAGATTTTAAAAAGCATCCCTCGAGTTATGAAAGCAAGCTATCGACCCAAGCTGGCCAAATGACATAGACAACGTCTAAACCGTCACCTTTTGCTTTGTTAGATTGAATAGTTATAAAGTAAATACCACATTTAAAGAAAGAGAAACAAAATCCAAAAACAGGATCGAACCCCATTCCTGTCGCCGAAAGTCGACACACTATCCACTCGGCCATCGGTGCCTATGTCGCAATCATTGAAAATCGCCCTTTAAAGCTTCAATTCAATTTTCTTTAATTCCTTAAAGCTTCGAAATTTCAATTCAAGCTTATTTGCCAGGTCTGACTTCAAAAAGATTCTGAATCTTTATACTCGATTTAGTAAGATGTGTGATTCGGAGACCCCAGCTCACGAGAAAACAAGAAGTTCGTGCCTTTCCCTAGTCAGTCAACCAGTCCGAGAGGACATGTCTAGTAAACAGTAATTCTCGTAATCGAAACACAAATCAATTAACCCTAACCAGTAATCCGGTAATTACAGTACATTGTCGTACACCAGTGGTCAATAATTACAGTACTTGAGGCTAAAGAACTCAATAAAAATGTAATAAAGAAAAGAATTTGATGAGTCTCAAATTCAGCGGGTTCAGTCATCGAAAAACCCGCCCTAATAATTAATAATA